>QRFJ01000534.1:128303-240104 GCA_006176705.1 Cocos nucifera | reverse complement strand
CTGGCAAGGAGGAGGGCGCACGCCACCCTTGGCATGTGCCCAAGCCGGAGGCGCCCAGGAGTCCCTGTTGGACAGGGACTCCATCTCCTTTTTGGATTCCAATTAGAATTCTCCTAAGAACCAAGTTTGACTAGTCTTAGGTACCATCTAAGGAGGAATCCAAGGGACTCTATTCCCACCAATCAGATTTAGATATGATTTCACAAAGGGTTGTGATTGGTTGGGAAGAAGAGGAGTTGGATCATAGATAGTCTATAAATAAGACCCTATGCCCAACTCAAATAGAATTGGAAAGGGAATTAAAAAATCCCACACCCAAGGCTGCCTCTCCTCTCCTCCTCCACACCAAAGCATCTTCTCCCTCTCCTCTCCACATCCAAAAGTATTTTGGGTTCTTGGTTTGTGCAATCCAGATGAGAGAAAGGTGACTGAAAACTAGAAGGCTGCACTGCTGCAAAGGATAACTGCTGATCTTCGAAAGGTGTTTTGAAGATCCTCCAGATCAGATCCAGATCTGATTTTTGGAGATGTGATAGAGAAGAAGAGGATCTCTAGATCTAGCCTAAGTGGATATCAGTAGAGCCCAAGCACTTGCATGGCTAGATCCAGAACCTTCCGCTGCTCACAGGATCATCAACGGGTAATAGGATTACCCTACATCAAGGTAAATTAAATTTGATTTAATTTATTTAAATTTTATTTTTATTATTAGAATAATAAGGATCAGATCTAAAATATCTTAAATCTGATTAAGATTAAAGAAAAAAAATTTTAAAATATATCTCTTGATCCGATCAGATCTGAACAAACCTGATCCAGAAAATCAGGATTTTCCTTCAACTGGTATCAAAGCCAGATTCTAAAAGTATTTAGATCTAATTTTAAATTTATTCTTAATTAAAAAATAAATAATTTTAGATGTCACATGAGATGTGATCAGATCTAAAATTAGAAAAAATTAAAATTAAATGAATTTGGATCTAAGATTAGAAAATATGCATGACTAGTTCTAAAATAGAATAGTTCTATAGAATAGTCTTGCATATTTTTAATTTAATCTGATTAAATCATATTTTAGATCTATTTATTTACTATTTTTTGATATTATAATTATTATAATAATATCTAAAAAATAGTAAATAAAAATTATTTAATTTTAAATATCATATGAGATATGATTGATGCATGTCTAGACTAGTTGTAGAATAGTTCTACATAGTTATCTAGATTAGAATTTATTTTGATAAGATCAATTTAAATCTAATTTTTTAGATTATTATGAGATAATTTAGATCTGAAAACATGCATGATTCGATACATGAGATGTATGCAAAATATGCCATGATTAGATCTAATTTGTATATGAGATATATGATATAGATCTAAAACTATTTTGTAGTATTGCATGTTCCTGATTAAGGCATTCCTCTTGGCCGTCCGATCATAAGAATGAAGAAGGGTTTAAAGGCCCTCTCCTTTCCCATTCCGATGGGGTGTTCTTATGATGTGTAGGGGTGCTGCGTGTTCGTCCTTAATCAGAAATCCAAAACTTACTTTCTGCAAAATCCCTAGATCCTGAAACCCTAGGATTTATTGTGCATATTTTGTTTATGAACCCTACTTAATTAAGAATTAAGATTTATGAAATATTAATTAGGTCT
Source organism: Cocos nucifera (assembly GCA_006176705.1). NCBI lineage: Eukaryota > Viridiplantae > Streptophyta > Magnoliopsida > Arecales > Arecaceae > Cocos > Cocos nucifera. Next base: position 238,443 of record QRFJ01000534.1, on the reverse strand, counting down.
AAAATTGAGAATTTCAGATCTAAGACATATTCATAATACTGGGTTCGGGCTTGGGTAGCTCAATTAGGTCTAAGCGGTTGATCAAACCGAATCAAGAGTTGGTTAGATGGGATCAACAATGCTTAAATTGACCAGCCTAATAGGATTAAGTCTGGGTCAAGATCGAGTCACGATCAAGCAAGACCTAATTAGGCTCAGAGGTTAGAGTCTGGATTGTAGGCTAACCCAATTGGTTCTGGCTCAATAATTTGGTGTCTAAGGTAAGTTTGGCACATACGACCGACTGATTTTTAATTGGAAGCTACTCGACCTGAATGCATTCTTGTACGAGTTAATGGCATATTCCCTTCCACCGGTCTCACTTACCTGGCCATATCTGTTGACACAGTTCTGATCTGAGGTGGTCAATAATCCGAGCTAACCCATGCCACTAGGTTAGTCATAATTGTTATGACTATGACAAGTCTAGTTTAATGAGACCTGAATCAATTCTTCCCTAAGAAAAGATTAAGTCTGAGGTCTTCCACCATTGTAGATGTGCGGGCCCTTTTCCGGGGTTGATTGTTCTCGGATACAGTGGCTCAGTTGCACCGGGAAGATGCAACCATGTCTATTAGGCATTGGATGCTATGGGCTGGAGGATGAGTTGGGCTCAATATTTGGATACGGTGAGAGACTCAATTAGGAATCCAGTCTATGCAAATGGTGGGTCTGACTTAACTAAGGAGTGGATCAATATTCCAAAAATGATGAGATTCATGAATTAGAGACCAAGTTTGGGTGCACCATGATTAGAGAATCATTGAACAAGAGTTGTTCACTCATTGGCTAACCCATCACCAATAACTGTTAGGTGAGGTGATGAGTCAGTTGGTGAGACCGCACCACCCACTAGAAATCATTAATCATGGAGATTTTCGCATCTCTACAGAGGGAGTGTAGGGATCCGAGAAAATAGTGGGAGCTAATTTGTTTAAAAATAAAATTTCTAAATAAATTGGTCAAGTCATAATTACAGTATCTAACTAGAATCTTTGACTCTCTACAGAAAAATGTCTGCGTCCAACCCATTGGCACGTATCCTGGACACACATAGACTGACCGGACCCAATTATAAAGATTGGCTCAGGAACTACAAAATTATTTTGGATTTCGAGAAGTTAACCCATGTTTTGGACCAGGACCCTCCCACCTTACCAGCCCGTCCATCCATTGAACAGAGAGCGTCTCTGAAAAATGGATAGACGAAGATAATAAGGCCAGATATTACATGTTGGGCTCGATGTCTGATGAGCTCCAGCGCCAACATGAAGATATCGGGACTGCTCGCCAAATGTTGGCTCACCTGCAGGAGATGTTTGGTGAACAGAGTCGCGCAGCCAAGTATCAAGTCACGAAATGACTTTTTAAGGCTAAGATGCGTGATGGGCAGTCAGTCCAAGATCACTGTCTGATGAATGATCAAGGACATGGAAGAGCTTGAGAAGCTCGGTGTGAAGTTAGACTTGGATCTGCAGAACGATATTATTCTGCAATCCTTGACTGATGCATATGGGCAATTCATCATGAATTACCACATGCATAAACTTCAAAATTCCTTGGCCGAATTAATGAATATGCTGGTTACCGCTGAGCTTTCTATGAAAGGTTCTAAAGGCTCAGTTCTTGCTATGGAACGGACTTCTTCCAAAAGAAAGTCTTATGGAAAGAAAAAGAAGTCTGTGAAAAAGCAAAAGGTGGAAGGATCAAAGAAGAAGAAGGCAGAGCCGAAGAAGAAAGGCCGATGTCAAAGGAAAGTATTTCCATTGCAACAGCGACGGCCATTGGAAGCGGAACTGCCCTACTTACCTGGCCACCCTGAAGAACAAGAAGGAAGGTCCTTCTGGAGGTATGCTCGTTATTGAGTCTAACCTTACGGTTTCTTCTGCATCCAGTTGGGTGCTTGACTCTGGTTCTAGTGCTCATCTGTGCACTTCCATGCAGGGTCTTGAGGATAGCAGGAGGCTGAGGGATGGAGACATGATCCTACGCATCGGTAATGGAGCAAGAGTTGCTGCAGTAGCCGTGGGGAAACATACCCTCTTCGATTACCATCTGGTTTAGACTTAGTTTTGAAAGACTGTTATTATGTGCCTGCAGCTAGCAGGAATTTGATTTCTGTTTCATGCTTAGCACTAAGAAGGCTATGTGATTACCTTCTTTAAGGACCATTGTAACATTCTTTATGAAAGAAATAAAATTGCAAATGGTTTTCCTTATTAATGGTCTTTATCAGCTACATATTGATGTACCTGTTCTAACTATCGAGCAAAACGTGAATGCCAAACGACCTAGGGATAGTCCAAATGACAGATATCTATGGCACCTAAGATTAGGTCATATAGCAGAAGATAGGATCAACAAATTGGAGAAAAATGGGCTATTGAGTCCATTGACTTTCGAGTCATATCCAACTTGTGAATCTTGTCTTCAAGGCAAAATGACTAAACTCCCTTTTGTTGGACATGGGAGAGGGCCACAGATCTCCTTGCCCTAGTACATACTGATGTGTGCGGCCCATTTGATGTGCCGGCTAGAGGCAATTTTGTCTACTTCATTATCCTTTACCGATGATCTGTCTAGGTATGGGTATGTGTATCTTATGAGACACAAGTCTGAAGCTTTTGAAAAGTTCAAAGAATTCAGACATGAAGTAGAAAAATAAACTGAAAAACCCATTAAGGTTCTTCGATCAGATCGAGGAGGTGAATACCTTAGCCGAAAATTCCTAGACTATCTCAAGGAAAATGGCATAGTCTCTCAATGGACTCCACCAGGAACACCTCAACTCAACGGAGTTTCAGAACGGAGAAATCGGACTCTATTGGATATGGTTCGATCCATGATGAGCTTCACAGACCTCCCTGATTTTCTTTGGGGACACTCATTGTTAACTTCAATTTATCTACTGAATAGGGTTCCCTCTAAAACCGTTCCTACCACACCGTATGAGATATGGCACGGTAAGAAACCAAGTCTGAGTCATCTCAGAATTTGGGGTTGTCCGGCTCATGTCAAAAGACAACAAGCGGACAAGTTAGAGTTTAGGTCCTTTAGAGCTCGATTCATAGGATATCCTAAAGAGTCATTAGGATACTATTTCTACATTCCAGAAGACCACAATGTGATTGTGAGTCGACATGCCATCTTTCTTGAAAAATAGTTTATTCAAGATAGCGGCATTGGAAAGCAGATTAAGCTTGATGAGAAAGTCTCACAAGTACAACGAGCTAAGGACCAATTGGAACCAAATCAGGTTGAGCCAATAAGAACACTACCTCCTCCACCTCGTAGATCGGAAAGAGTTTTCCCATCCCCTGAAAGATACTTAGGTATTATTTCAGAGGAAGTAGAGAAAATGTTCCTCGTAGGTAATGGTGCTCATGGTGATGATCCCAAAACCTACAACGAGGCGATATCAGATATCGACTCCGAGAAATGGCTAGAGGCAATGCAGTCAGAAATTGACTCGATGCACTCAAACCAAGTCTGGACCTTGGTAGATCCACCAGAAGGTATAGTACCTATTGGGTGTAAATGGATCTTCAAGAGAAAGATTGGTGCAGATGGGAAATGTGGAGACATTCAAGGCTAGACTAGTGGCAAAAGGTTATAGTCAACGCGAAGGCATTGACTATCAGGATACCTTTTTTCCCAGTGGCTATGCTAAAATCCATCCGCACATTGCTTGCCATTGCAGCCTATTTCGATTATGAAATATGGCAAATGGATGTGAAAACGGCATTCTTGAACTGGATATCTTGAGGAAGATATCTATATGGAACAGCCGCTAGGTTTCACATCCAGTGATACTGATCACAAGGTTTGCAAGCTGCAAAGGTCCATATATGGACTTAAGCAAGCATCTCGGAGCTGGAACACTCGTTTCAATGATGTGATCAAAATGTTTGGTTTCATCAAAAATGAAGAGGAACCATGTGTCTTTCAAAAAGGTCAGTGGGAGCGCTGTTGTCTTCCTCGTATTGTACGTGGATGACATCCTCCTTATTGGGAATGATATTCCCATGTTGACAACAGTCAAATATGGTTGTCCAAGGAATTCTCCATGAAAGACCTAGGTGAAGCATCCTTTATTCTAGGAATTAAGGTCTATAGGGATAGACCGAATAGGATGCTAGGACTTTCACAGAAGATGTACATAGAGGAAGTACTAAAGAGGTTTAGTATGGAAAACTCTAAGAGGGGATTAATACCCTTCAGACATGGTATTCATCTTTCCAAGAAGATGTGCCCTAGCACACCTGAGGAAATAGAACGCATGAGCAAGATCCCTTATGCTTCTGCAATAGGGAGCCTCATGTATGCCATGCTATGTACACGACCTGATATAGCCCATGCTGTGAGTGTCACAAGCAGATATCAGTCAAATCCAGGTGAAGAACACTGGACTTCTGTGAAATGTATCCTTAAGTACTTGAGAAGAACTAAGGATATGATGTTGGTCTTTGGTAACGGAGAACTCCAAGTCCAGGGATACACAGACTCGGATTTCATGTCCGATATAGATGATCGAAAGTCGACATCTGGGAGTCTGTTTGTGTGCAATGGTGGAGCTGTCAGCTGGAAGAGTTCCAAGCAAACGGTGATAGCAGATTCCACCATGGAAGCAGAATATATCGCTGCATCAGAGGCTGCGAAGGAAGCATTCTGGTACAAGAAGTTTGCTGCAGAAATTGGAGTAATGCCATCAGATGCCATTCCTCTATACTGCGACAATAATGGCGCCATAGCCCTTGCTAAGGAGCCGAGGTCTCACCAGAAATCCAAGCACATTGAGCGGCGATACCACCTCATCCACGATTACCTCGAGAAGGGTTACGTCGAGGTCAAGAGAGTCGACTCTACAGATAATGTGGCAGACCCACTTACAAAGCCGTTGGACCAGCAGAAGATCGAAGCCCACCTTGAGAAGATGGGACTTAGACTTGTAGCCAATTGGCTTTAGGATAAGTGGAGATTGTTAGATATATGTGCCCTAGAAGCCAGAATTGGCTGACACTTGTAATACACTTCTAGGGGCAAAATTATAATTTTGACTAAAATTAATAAAATGGGTTATTTTCTATCACATATGTGTATTTAGTGTCTGTGATACATCCTTTGAGTTAATGGTAATGATAATTCATATTTTCAAGAGTTGAAAATTTAAGACATGAATAATCATTATTAACTCATAAAATGCTCCCGACCATAGGATCATCATGAGGATGGTGATTGATCCGAAAGGTTGGTGTACAATCGCTTCTCTTTAGTAGATGAGTCTTGAGTCTACGGTGTGGAGACACCGAAGCGAGAGTACAGGTACTCGTTAGAGAACGAGGGCACTGAGCGTGACCACCTCGAGTAGTCATTAGGAAGTCTACCTTCTCGTCAATGACTGACTCGATGCTGCAGTGGTGTGTCTGGTTCTTTGACCTGAGGTGCATCGACAGTTCACCTTGAGGGTGTTATAGTTTGACTACACCATTACTCGATCTCCTAGCCATTCGGAATCCTGAGGTGTATGTTGGCTATAGCATGTTCATTGTAGGAACTGGATTGCATCAAGATGGAATCTATCTACCTCGGTGGTAGAGGAGCAGCCCTATGATGATCATGAGAATCAAGTCCAGAAGCCCATGGCCATGGCAGAGTGAAATAATAGAAAGAGTTTCTATTTAGATTTTCACATTGGACTTGAATCGAATGATTACATCATATGACAGAGACTAGGGTTTGACGAGTTCACCTTAACCCTAATCTGATCGGGGCTCAAGATAGAAGAACTTAATCACACAGGTAGCTGCACCAAGAGGTTCGCATTCAGCTCTGATGGGTTGCCACCATATACTGCTAGGTGTCACTGGTGGATTTTGGGAGCAATTAGAATGATTTAGATGATCGATCATTCTAGCTGTTCGAATCAGAAGAGTTCTGATCCATCGAAAGGAGTTTCGATGATGTCGATGATAGAGATCATGACATATCCCATTACCATACAGAACTGAACCTAACTGGGTCACACAAACAAGGGTTTGAATCTGGTGATCATCAATTGAACTGATCTAGTTCAATTGATCTGAATGAGATTCAATTAGGTTCAAGAAAATCGTGCTAGCACTCGATTGAACCTAACGTTCTTCTTTTACTATCATAAATAGTTGTCCTGACTGAGCCAAAGGAGTTTGTGCTCAATCAGAGGCCTTCACTTGGTCTGACTGGAGCCTGTCCAGGTCAGAAAAGGGTTGTCTTATTTTGTAAGACAATACCTGCCATTTTTGGTCACCTGCCATTTCTCGTCCTTTGACTTTGGTCAAAAGTTGACCTTTGACTGGTCAAATGTTGACCATTGACACTTTGACTTTTGTCCACATGTCATGCACCTATTGGAGAGCTGGTGGGGGCCTGTCCTCTTGCCAGAATATAGCAAGGAGGAGGGTGCACGCCACCCTTAGCGTGTGCCCAAGCTAGAGGCGCCCAGGAGTCTCTATTGGACAGGGACTCCATCTCCTTTTTGGATTCCAATTAGAGTTCTCCTAAGAACCAAGTTTGACTAGTCTTAGGTACCATCTAAGGAGGAATCCAAGGGACTCTATTCCCACCAATCAGATTTAGATCTAATTTCACAAAGGGTTATGATTGGTTGGGAAGAAGAGGAGTTGGATCACAAATAGTCTATAAATAAGACCCTACGCCCAACTCAAATAGAATTGGAAAGGAAATTGAAAAATCCCATGCCCAAGGCTGCCTCTCCTCTCCTCCTCCACACCAAAGCATCTTCTCCCTCTCCTCTCCACATCCAAAAGTGTTTTGGGTTCTTGGTTGATGCAATCCAGACGAGAGAAAGGCGATTGAAAGCTAGAAGGCTGCACTGCTGCAAAGGACAACTGCTGATCTTCGAAAGGTGTTTTGAAGATTCTCTAGATCAAATCCAGATCTAATTTTTGGAGACATGATAGAGAATAAGAGAATCTCTAGATCCAACCTGAGTGGATATCGGTAAAGGCCAGGCACTTGCGTGGCTAGATTCAGAACCTTCCGCTGCTTATAGGGTCATCAATGGGTAATAGGATTACCCTACATCAAGGTAAATTAAATTAAATTTAATTTATTTAGATTTTATTTTTATTATTAGAATAATAAGAATCAGATCTAAAATATCCTAGATCTAATTAGGATCAAAGAGAAAAAATTTAAAAATATATCTCTTGATTCAATCAGATCTGAACGAACCTGGTCTGAAAAATCAGGATTTTCCTTCAATTTTCACATTCATCTACCATATTTCATAATCAAAATATGCTGTAATTGCAAGCAACATGTGGATGGATTTAAGAATGGCTGCTGGCAAAAAAGTCTTCTGATAGTCAATGCCTTCGCACTGACTATACCCTTTTGTTACGAGCATAGCTTTGAATGTCTCTATATTTCCATCGACATCTATCTTTCCCTTGAAGATCCATTTACATCTAATAGGTACAGTACCTTTAAGTGGATCTACCAAGGTCTAGACTTGGTTCGTGCACATTGAGTCAATCTCTGACCTCATTGCCTCTAACCATTTTTCGAAGTTGATATTCAATATCACCTCATCATAAGTCTTGGGATCATCACCATGAACCCTATTTTCTATGAGAAATATTTTCTCTACATCCTCTTAAATAGTACTTAAGTATCTCTTAGAAGGATGAAAAATCCTAACTAATCTACAAGGAGGAGGAGGTAGTATTTGGATTTACTCTATCTAATTTGGTTTCTTAGGTTCCTTAGCTCATTGCTCATCAAAGACCTTCTCCTCGAGCCTAATCTATCTTCCAACGCCACCATCTTGAATAAATTATTTTTCAAGTAAGATGATGTGTCGACTCACAATCATATTGTGGTCTTTCAGAATGTGGAAATAATATCCTAATGACTCCTTAGGACATCTAATAAATCAAGCTCTAAAGGACCTAGACTCTAATTTGTCCGCCTGCTATTTCTTAACATGGGCCGGACAATCCTAAATTTTAAGATGACTTAGACTTGATTTCTTATCATGCCATATCTCATATGGTGCGGTAGGAACAGATTTAGAGAAAACCCTATTTAGTAGATATATTGCTGTCATAAGACTACGTCCCTAAAAAAATTAGGAGGGTCGGTGAAATTCATCATGGATCAGACCATATCCAATAGGATCTGATTTCTCTATTTTGAAACTCCGTTGAGTTGAGGCATTATAGATGGGGTCCATTGGAAGACTATGCCATTATCCTTAAGATAGTCTAAGAATTTTTGAGTAAAGTATTTACCTCCTCGATTTGATCGAAGAACCTTAATGAGCTCTGGTTTGCTTTTCTACTTCGAGTCTGAATTTCTTAAACTTTTCAAAGACTTCAGACTTGTGTCGTATCAAATACACATACCTATGCCGAGACATGTCATCGGTAAAGATGATAAAATAGAAATAATTACCTCTAGCTGGCACATCAAATGGGCCACACACATATGTACGTACCAGAGCAAGTAGGTCCGTGGCCCTTTCCCCATGTTCTATAAAAGGAAGCTTGGTCATTTTGCTATGAAGGCATGATTCACAAATTGGATATGACTCCGAAGTCAACGAACTCATAAGTTTGAATTTTCTCAATTTGTTAATCCTATCTTCCACTGTATGGCCTAGCCTAAGATGCCATAGATATCGATCATTTAGACTATCCTTAGGTTGCTTTGTTCCCATGGCATTCATGTTTTGCTCGACATTCAACATAGATACATCAATATGCAACTAATAGAAACTATTAATCAAGAAACCACTTGTAATTTTATTTTGTTCAAAAAGAATAGTACAGTGGTCCTTAAGAAAGCTAATTACATAACCTTCTTATGCTAAATAAGAAATAGAAATCAAATTTCTGCTTGCTATAAGCATAAAATAACAATCTCTAAGAACTAAATCTAGGCCAAACTGTACTTGAAGAGGGTAGGTTCCCATGGCCACAAAAATAACTCTTGTTCTATTTCTGATGCGCATAATCATCTCATCATCTCTTAACTTTCTGCTCTCCTCAAGATCCTGCATAGAAGTGCACAAGTGACCACTAGAACCAGAGTCAAGCACCCAACTAGATATAGAAGAAACTATTAGGTTAGATTCAATTAGGAAAATACCTCTAGAAGGACCTACCTCCTTCTTGTTCTTCAGGCTGGATAGGTATAAAGGGTCGTTCCGCTTTCAATGGCCATTAATATTGCAATGAAAATACTTTTCCTTGTCAGCTACCTTCTTCTTCGGCTATGCCTACTTCTTTGCATCTTCCACCTTCTACTTCTTCACAGACTTCTTCTTTCCAAAAGACTTTCTCTTGGAAGAAGTCCACTCCACAGCAAGTACTGAGTCCTTTGAATCTTTCAAAGAAAGCTTAGTAGTAACCAGCAAGTTCATTAACTCAGCTAAGGTGCATCACAATTTATGCATATGAAAGTTCATAATGAACTGCCCATATGCATCAGTCAAGGACTACAAGATCATATTAATTTGTAGGTCCCTGTCCAACTTAACATCGAGCATCTCAAGCTCTTGTAGGTCTTTGATCATCACTAGATAATGATCTTGGACTGACTGTCCATCCTGTATTTGAGCCTTAAAAAGTCTTCTTATGACTTGATACTTGGCTGCGCGACTCTCTTCACCAGACAACTCTTGTAGGTGAGCCAACATTTGGCAAGCAGTCTTAATGTTCTCATGTTGGTGCTGAAGCTCATCAGACATCGAGCCTAATATATAGTACCTAGCTTTATTATCTTCGTCCGTCCATTTCTCCAAAGATGCTCTCTGTTCAGTAGATGGACATGCTAATAAGGTAGGGGGCTCCTGGTCTAATACATGAATCAGCTTTTCAGAATCCAAAATAATTTTGAAGTTCTAAAGCTAATCCTTGTAATTAGGTTTGGTCAGTCTATGAGTGTCTAGGATTCGGGCTAGTGGGTTAGATGCGGATATTTATCTTTAGAGAGTCAAAATTTTTAATTAGACATTGTAATTAGACTTGACCAATTTATTTAAGAATTTTATTTTTAAATAAATTTTGGCTCTCACTATTTTCTCGAATCTCTACACTTTCTTAGCAGAGATGTGAAAATCTCCATGATCAAAGACTTCTAGTGGATGGTGCAGTCTCAGCTAACCAACTCTTGATTCGACCACATGTGACTATGAGTTGACATTGATCTAGACTTAATTCTATTAGGCTAGTCAATTTTAGGTACTCTTGATCCCACCTAACCAACTCTTGATTCGATTTGATCAACTGCTAGACCTAATTGAGCTATCCATACCCGAATCAAATTTTATGAAGGTGTCTAAGATCTAAAAATTCATAATTTTTAGACCTAATTGATTTTATAAACTTAATTCTTAATTAAGTTTGGGTTCATAAATAAAGCTTGTATTAAAAATCCTCAGATTTTAGGATCTAGAATTTTACAGAAAAGTAAGTTTTTAATTTCTGATTAAGGACAAACATGCAGCACCCCTACATGCCATAAGAGCATCCCATCGAATGAGAAGAGAGGGTCTTTAAATCTTTTTTACTCTTATGATCAGACGGCCAAGAGGAATGTCTTAATCAAAAATAATCTACACCATAAAACTTATTAGATCTAAATCATATATCTCATATACAATTGATGATCTAACCTATACGTGCTTTGCATACATCTCATGTATCAAAAATAAATATTTACATGCATGATTCAGATCTAATAATATCTAATATAACATCTAAACTTAAATTTTAAATTAATCATATCAAAAGAAATTTTTTTCTAGATATATTATAGATTAAATCTACAAACCTAGTCTAAACATGCATATCATACATCACATATATGAATAAAATTTTAATTTTTTAATTTTAGATCTGATCACAACTAATGTGACATCTAAAATCATTAATATCAAATCATAAAATAAATTATAAATTAGATCTATGGTAGATCTAAAGAACTACTAATGCAACTCTGATACCATTTGAAGGAAAACTAGCTTTTCCACCACAGGATTGATCTGATCTGATCAGATCTATAGCAAAAATTTTTAAATTTTTTCTATAAATCCTAATTAGATTAGAGAGTTCTCAAATTTAATCCTAATAATATAATATTAAAAATTAAAATTAAAATTAAATTTAGGAACACCAAATGTTGCCTTTAGGGTAAACTGCTTTTACCCTATCAATGATTTATCATAGCCTGGGGTTCTAAATCTAGCCATGCAAGCGCCTAGCCTCTACTAGAGTCCACTCAGCCTGGTTCAAGGTGTCTTCTCCTTCTAAATATGATCTCCATAGATCAAATCTGGATTTGATCTGTAGAGCCTTCAAAATGATTATTGAAGGCAGCATGCTTGTCACACAAACACCATCGTCTCTCTATTGATCTTTGCACCAAACACCTTGAATTTTCTTGCTGATTGTGCCCAACCTTTGGATGTGGAGAAGATAAAGAGGAGGGGGCATAGAACAAAGGATAGTGTGGTAGCATTGTGGCATGGTAGTTGGATCACTTGCAAACCCAAGGCGCAAGAGGGATTTAAATAGACCTCCTTGTGCCATGCAGTGCCACAAAGCATCAACGAATCACATTCATTGATTTAATCAGATCTAAATCTGATTGGCCATGTGATGTCACTTGATCCAGTCAAGTTAGAGACCCCATAAATCCTCCTTAGATGGTGTCACAGATGGATAATCTCAAAAGAGTGGGTGCCTAGGTCTTTGATCCCATAAAAAACCCAAGAGTCCCATTCATATGGGACTCTCTTCTCTTTTTCCCATGTGCGCAAGCCATAAGGGCCGACCCCCTTATTTTTTCTCTTGAAAATCCTATTTAGGATGCATGCCCTAGATGATAATAGGGGGTGCATGCCTCCTTCCCTCTTTTCTTTCTTGCAAAGACTGGATCAATGTCCTAACAAAATCAAAAATGGCAGGTTATGTTAGGAATTGGCAGGTATTGTCTTATTTCCATCTGATGGATTGACAATCCTTTTCTAACCTAGACAAATTAATGTAAGACTAGGACAAACCCTTATAGGGCTTCTAGATAAGTCCAAATCAATTTGGCTCAGTCGAGGTGAACCAGAAAGACTACAAAAGGAGAATGTTAGGCTCAATCGTGTGCTGGTACAATTTCCTTGAACCTAATTGGATATAATTCAAATCAATCGAACTAGGTTAGCCCAATTGATCACATCCATATCCAAACCCTTATTTATATAATCTAGCTAGATTTAGTTCTATATGGTAATGAGACATGTCACGGTCTCTATCATCGACATCATCGAAACACCTTTGGATGGACAAGAACTCTTTTGATTCACCTAATTAAAATGATCGATCATCAATATCATTCTAATTGCTCCCAAAATCTACTAGTGACACCTAGCAGTATATGGTGGCAACCCATCAGAACCGAAGGCGAACCTCTCGATGCAGCTACCTATGTGATTGAGTTCATATATTTTATGCCCTGATAGGATTAGGATTAAGGTAAACGCATCAAACCCAACATCCTATCATATGATTGAATCATTCGATCCAGGTTTGATGTAAAATCTAAATAGAAGCTCTTTCTATCATTTTCATACTGCCATGGCCATGGTCTTATGGACTCGATCTTATGATCATCATAGGACTACTTCTCATCTACCATGGTAGATAGATCCCCTATTAGTGCAATCCAATTTCTACAATGAACATACTATAGCCAACATACACCTCAGGATTTTGAATAACTAGAAGATCAAGTTATGGTGTAGTCAAACTATAACATACTCAAGCTGAACTATCGATGTACCTTAGGTCAAAGAACTAGACACACTACTACAGCATTGAGCTAGTCATCGATGAGAAGGTAGACTCCCTTATGACTACTCGAGGTGGTCACGCTTAGTGCCCTCATTCTCTAACAAGTATCTATGCTTTTACTCTGGTGTCTTCATATCATAGACTCAAAATTCATCTATCCTAAGGAAGCGATCGCACACCAACCTTCCAAATTGTTCACCATTCTCATGATGATCTTACAATCGGAAGCTATTTATGAGTTTATTATGAAAATACATGTTTTAAATTTTCAACTCTTGAAAATATATATTAGTATTTTATTAACACAAAGAATGTATCACAGACACTATGTACACAATGTGATAGAATAAAATAATTCTTTATTGATTCTAAATCAAAATTATAAAAATGTCCCTAGTAGTGTATTACAAGTGTCAGCCAATCTGACTTCTAGGGCACTCATCTAACATGCATCTTGATCGAGCCCTATCTTTTGTCTATCTGAGAGGGCTGACTTGATTTCATCCCGAGTTGGCTCGATCTCAGCCCAAGCTGGCTTGACTACGTATCCAGGCTGGCCTACTATGTGTCAGCCCCTTATCTTGGCTGAATCTTCTTTTGAATTTGGTCTTTTACTCCATCTTATGTCTTAGATCTCTGGAGTATCTACCATGCCCTCTCAAGATCCTCACACTTGAATCTCAAATTTTTCTAGGGCTACATGCCACCTTCACCCTAGGACAACTTCTATCCTAGCCCTAGGACCATACCTATCCTAGTCTCTCCAAAGCTAACATCCTGACTCCTCCTATAGCCTTCCAAGACATAGGAGCACCACACCAAATCTTGCAGGATATGTTATGCTAAGAGAAGCTCCTTGCACCCCAATCCTTATCCTATTTGGATACTCTATCTAGGTGTTTGACTTAGACAAAGACTCTTTTCTAACTCTCTATTAAAGAAAGTTAAGCCATGAAATTTTCATATGTTTTTAGACCTGAGAGAGAGGGTTTGGGCATAGGAATCTTAGGTGCACAAGGGTTGTGGGCATGGGATTTTGTGAAGGCACAATTTATTGTGCCTAGGTGAGAGGAAAGGCCTAAAGAAAGGTCTTCTCTAGAGTTTGTGTTTTCAATTTTCTTCCACTATTTTTTTGAGAGAAAAATGTGAGAAAGAAGATTCTTCCAGATCCTCCCTTCTTCTTCTTTGATCCATGAAGAGTTTAAGTCTTTTGAAGTAGAAAATTCGGCATCAACTGTCAAAGAAGAATCAGTGCAGTGCTAACACACTATGATGATTTTCAAATTACTGAACTTTGGATCATGATCGAGGCTTCCTATAGACTTCCCATAGAGGTTGGATGCACGTATAGCTCAAAGTGAAAACCTCTACCTCTGATCAGCAAGTTGAGATTTGAACTTGCAAAAGATAAGAGAGATTCGATCTCTTTCTCCTACTAGATCAGATCTAATTTTTATGTTTGATGTTGACATGATCAATATCATTATTTTTACTTTTATTTAGTTTTTAGATTTATATGCATGCATGAATCATATCAATAGATCCTAGATGTAAGATTTATCTACATATTTTATAGATTAATTAGATTAATCTTTTACTTTCGCTACTAAAATTTTTGAAAAGATTTCAAAATACATGCTAGAAATCCTAGATTTTTTCTACAATTGATATCAAAGCATAGGTCTTTTTAATATGATTCTTTTGCATGTTTGAGATCTATTATTTAGATTAGATCTAAATTATAATCTGATAATTAAATTTAAAATTAAATTTTAGATCACACAGGCTAATTTTATAAGGTTGTCTTGCCGTAAGATTTATCCCTTATAGGGTAAAGATTATCCTAGTACGTGCTGATCTAAAACTTAATCATAAAATTTTAAATTTGATCTAAGTGATTTTATAATTTAATTAAAATTATTTTAATCTATCTTTTATGATCATAAATATATTAGATATGATCTATGGTGATTTATGATTGTTTAAAATTAAAATTATTTTAATTAGATGTACATGATAATGAATATGTTTAGATTAGATCTAAAGTAGATTCATGTTTATGTTATTTTCATATTGATTATGAATCAAAAATATAACTGATTGATAAGATCATATTTTAAAAATATTTTACAAACATAAAATTATTTTTAAAATATCAAACTCCAACCCTCAACCCAAAACTTAATTAAGAATTAAGAGTTGTTTTAATTAGGGTGTAGGATTGTGAATTGAAGATCCTAAGTCATAAATCATAACACTTGAGTTAATGGGTTAGAGTGAATTAAGTTCATTAATTAGGTTAGACTTAAGATTAGATTAAAGAATAGACTTAATTAGAGAATTGACTAAATCTAATCAAATATTGTCTTAGATTAGGTCAAGGTCTCTTTAGATCAATTACAATACTTATAGTTGGTCAAGTTCATGTCTTTAATGATAACCAAAATAAACTTGATCCTTGGCTAAGCGGTCTAGCCCAAACTGTTAAATGGATCCAACTAAAAATAATTAACTAATTGGTGTCTAAGGTAAGTCTAGCAACTTTGATCAGTTGTCTTTAATTAGGAGCTACTTGCACTGATTCAATCTTTGATGAGTTAATGGCATATCCCTCTCATCGATTTTACTTAGCTGGCCTTCTTGGTGAAGTTATATTTTGATCAGATTGCTTGACAATTTGAGCTGGCCTATGTCAGCTAGGTAAATCAGTGTGACTGATTTAGGTGCTCCTAGACTAGCCTATCTATGGTCTGTCTTAATCTAACTTGGTAAAGTTAGTAGAAGGATCATGATTAGCTTGTTCATTTAACTCACTTCTCTTAAAATAAATTAATCAAAATTTCTAAAATTATTAGATCATTAAAAATAAAATAGTTATGGTGATAACTAGATCATAGCCTCCCATTAAGTTGAGTAGTAATGAGTCCATTAGTTGGATAATCATTGGACGCCTAAAGGCCTAGTGCTTATCGACTAATGGAATTGTCATTCATAATATGATTTCTTTGTCGTGTCTCTCTAAATGGTGGTTAGGTTCAACAATCAAAATTGGGCTTAATCATTCGTTGGTTAGATGGATCAAGTATGGTCATGTTAATGGTTGAACTTAATCGAACATTTTTAATGGAGGCTAAAGCCTACTGATTAGAGACTGAGAAAAAATTAAATTACTAGAATTATTTAGAGAAATAATTGGTTATGCACCAACCCATAGATGTACATGGATTGATCGACCAAAGTTGGGCTTATGTGCAGTCTACGTGGATTCTAGTATCCAATAAGAAATTAGGATAATTCCTCGGAATGGACATAGAGGCTATCAATTTGAATAAAATAGTGAAAGAATTTTTTGATTAAAGCTCAAATCTTTAGATTTATTAAATCATTTACTGATTAAGTCTTGGTTCTTTTTCATGCAGTTATGGCCACTACCCTATTGCTCTGGTCATTATTGGACAATGACAAGTTGATAGCACCCAACTTTGATAGCTAGTATCCAAAGTTGAAGATTATCCTTAAGCATGAACAAATCTTGTATATTCTAATAGATCTAGCACCTTAGGAGCCAGCCCCAAAGGCACGTGGCACGATCAGAGATACTTATCAAAAGTGGCTCAATGATCGAACCATAGTGCGTTGCATAATGCTGGCAGCTATGAGCGACGAGTTCAGTCATAGGTTCGAGTTAGCTTAACTAGAAGATATGCTTCAAGTGTTGAATGAGCCTTTTGGCATACCCAATGATGTTGAGAGGCACAAAATTAGTTATGTGATCTTCAATACTAGAATGAGAGATGGAGCTTCATTCATAGATCATGTATTGTACATGATCGAGTTGATTGAACATTTGAGCAAGCTTGGCTTTTTCTTGCACGAGCAGCTAGGGAAAGATGCTGTACTAAACTTCTTACCAAAGTTTTATCCCCTCTTCTTTACTCATTATAGAATGACAAAGCCTGAAGTCAATTACCATGGATTGTTGGGATTACTTCAAAACATTGAGAAGGATCATCAACTCTACAAAGAATCTATGAATCTGGTGAGAGGATCTTCTTCTGGTTCGCAACTCTTTAAGAAAGAGAAGAATAATAAGAAGAAGTCCAAGAAGGTGCAAGCTCAAGTTGGGACATCAGTGCAGGGCTAGACCAAGAAGCCAAAGTCCAATAAGAGTCAAGCGAAGTGCTTCTTTTGCAAGAAGTGGGGGTATTGGAAGCAAAACTATCCTCAGTACATTACCTCCCTAGACTCGAATAGATCAACAAAGAAGCAAATAGTTGCTGGGCAAGGTACTTGTATGATAACTTCTTACAATTTTTTGATTTATGATATTACTAACTGGGTATTGTATACCAAAAGCCCTCACTATGTTTGAAATTCATTATAGGAGTTGCAGGTCTGTAGGAGATTCGAACAGGATGAAAGATTCCTAAATATTGAAGATGGAAGATAAGTTCTAGTTCTAGCATTAAGAATCATGAAACTTGTATTTGAGTCTCATTTTATTATTCTTAGTGATTGTCACTATTGTTCTAGTTTCTTATTGAATATCATTTCTATAGGTCTTTTGACCAAAAATAATTATGAGATTTTAATAAAGATAGAATTTTGTGATGTTATTTTGAATGGTGTTATAATTTTTTCTAGACATTTAAGCAATAGAATCTATAAAATATCATAACCCATTAATATAGTTTACTCCACTAGAAAATACCCTAGATTAGGTAATGTGTCTGATATCTATCTATGGCACCATAGGCTAGGTCACATTAAAAAGAATAGGATAAATAGGTTAGCTCACAAGCGAATCCTCAAAGTCAGTGATTATGAATCACTTTCAACCTATGAGTCTTGTCTTCTCAGAAAAATGACCAAGTCATCTTTTACTAGAAAAGATGAGAGAGCCACTGAGCTCTTAGATCTAGTATATACTGATGTATATGAGCCTATGAGCATAAGTGCTAGAGATGGATATTTCTACCTCATCACTTTCACAGATGATCTATTCAAGTATGGGTATATCTATTTGATGAAAGACAACTCGGATTCATTTAAAATATTCAAATGATTTTAAAATAAAGTAAAAAAATAAACTAAAAAAAGTATTAAAACTCTTCGATGTAATCGAGGGGGTGAATTGTAAGTTTGGTGTGGTGCTCCCAATGCCTGGGGGGGCACGAGAGGAGTTATGGTGTTGACTCCAAGGAGACTATGATAGGTATGGTTCTAAGGCTAGGATAGGAGTTGTCCTAAGGTGGAGGTTGTGTGCAGCTCTCCACGAGCTTAAGGTTTAGTTTGTGATGACTTTGAGGGGCTTGATTGGTGCTCTAGAGATTTGAAACATAAGGTAGAGCAAGAAACCAGAACCAAGGGATGAAGACTATAGAGAAGGGCAATTTCTATAGGTTAGCCAGCTTAATCTGAAACTGGATCAACTATGTCTCAGAGAATAAACCAAATAGAAAGGTATGCTTTGGGACTACTGGCATGGTATGCAATTGGGTTGAGTCAGTTTTAGACTAAGCCGACCCAATCTCAGGTTAGCTGACTCAGTGTTGAGATTGAACCAGCTCAGTATGCGGGCAGAGACTCATGGAAGGTCTATTTAGGGCCATGATCTAGGCTAATCCGAGAGGTCTTTAGGCCTAATTTGAGAGGTCTTAAGGGGGCTAACTAAGTTTGGGTCAGGTTTAGATCAAGGGATAAGAGCATGTAAGACATAAGTGTACATGGGCTCGATAAGTGCTTTCATATATTGGATTAGCCTAGGAGAGTTTTTGGCTGAGGTTTATTAGGGTTCATGTAAAAATCCTAGGGTATATAAACCATTGTAATGTATCTTTTACAAGGATGGAATATAATTGAGCTTTTCTTCCTAACTCTCTCTTTTTTTTCTCTCTAGTTCCAACACCAAAACCATAGGTGCCATCTCCTTTCTCTGTTCTTCTTAGATCTTCTTCAATTTGCTAATTTAACACCCAGGTTTTGTACAATAGATCGAATCTACGGCTGTGGCTCCAAGTAGCCATAGGCATAATAATTGGTATCAGAGCCTAGTTGAGCATGAAGGATGAAGAAGATTAGGTTTCAAAAGAGGATCAGTAGCAAGGATCAGATCTAGGGGTTTTCCAAGCTTTATGAGGAAGGAAGAGATCTAAGGGCTGCTGTCCACCCTTTCTAGTCAAGACAATTTTTAGATCTATCTCTTGTGCTATTATTTGATTCAGATTGATCATGAAAAATAGCAGGTTGAAGGTAGGATTTAAAAAATTTGATGGTAAAAGGAGTTTCATGATGTGGAAGGTTAGAGTGGAGGATCTATTGATTCAGATGGGGCTAGATTTGGCCTTGGAGAATAGGCCAGAGGAGATGACAGATAAGGTGTGCATGTCCTTGGGGAAAAGGATATGCACCATAATTAGGGCTTGTTTGGTGGATGAGATTTTGTATGGTATATTAGAGGAGAGAACACCCAAAGGTTTATGGTCGAGATTATACTAGTTATACATGGGAAAGAATATATGCAACAAATTGATGCAGAAAAAGCAACTGTACAACCTTCGAATGTAGGAGGACGAGGATGTTGCAGGGCATATTCAGCGATTCGACCAAATGAGCATAGATTTGCTCAACATTGGGGTGGAGCTCGAAGAAGAGATAAGAGTTTGTTGCTGCTATGCTCGCTATTTAAGAGCTTTGATCTATTGGTGATGACATTGCTATATCGTAAGGATACACTGGGGTATGAGGAGATTGTATTAGTGCTCAAGTCCAACAAGCAACGAGAATGGATGATGAAGAGGGAGGTCTTCTAGGAAGATCATGCGATTTCAAAGAGGCTCAAAAAAGGGAAGAAGAAGGGTGAGTAGAAGGGTAGCAAGGAGTCCAAGAGATGCTTCATGTGTAGTGAAGTAGGACACTTTAAACGAAAGTGTCCACTTTGAAAGAAGTGCAAGATAGGAGAAAGCTCGGATTTCATCAGCTCAGTCATTGAGAGAGAAGAGTTGGATGAGCTCTTGTTGGTTTTGGAGGAGCCCATGGGATGTGGTGCATCTAAGAAGGCTTTGAAAGAGTCCATGGAGTGCAGAGGGTTCAAAGTGGGTAGTGAAGGTGTTCGAGGTGTAGCAATAGACCCAGCAGTACAACATTGGATGGTTGACCTTGAATGACTTGGGTATAGAGTTAGGATCTTCTACGACATTAGGAGATCTTCAGTTCCAAGTTGAGCACCGGGCAAACGTGGCTTCACAAGCAGAGGAAGCTATGACACGAGTTCAATGCAGAGGGGTACAGTGGGAGGACCTATATTCCAGTAGTAGTGTGGGGGTTGTATAGATCTAGGTAGAGTGGATTATGTAGGGATATAGGCATGGCTCCGAGGAGATCATGTCAGGTGAAGCTTCAAGTGCAGCGAGTATCGGTAAAGAATTGCTGTGGGATCTTTAGGAAAGTCTAAGGAAAGTGATGTAGCTGCCAAGCAGAAGGGTGTCTACAACTCCAAGAGTGGTACAAAGGAGCAAGCCAAGGTCTTCAATGGTAGAGGCGATCATCCCAAAGGCCTCAAAGGAAGCTTAGCAGTTGAAGAAGGATAGCAGTAGCAAGGTATGCACATGGGGTTGTCAAGACATGCAGTGATAGTGGGATCATGAAGGAGGACATTGCTAGGTATGCCAAGGCTTGGGTGCACCAAGATGGATATTGTAAGGTTTGGTATGGTACTCTCAAGCCTTGGTGGGCTACGAGAGGAGTTAGAGTGTTGACTCCAGGGAAAGTAGGACAAGTACGATCTTAGGGCTAGGATAGGAGTTATCCTAGGATGGAGGCATTGTGTAGCCCTCTATGGACTTGAGGTCTAGGTGTTGAGGATCTTGAGGGACTTGGTTGGTACTCTGAAAAAGTAAAACATAAGGTAGAGCAAAGAACCAGAGCCGAGAGATGAAAACTATAGAGAAGAATAATTTCTGCAAGTTAGTCGGCTCAGTTTAAAATTGGATCGACTATATCTCAGAGGACAAGCCAAATAGAAAGATGTACATTCGAGACTGCTAGCACAGTATGCAACTAGATCAACTCAATTTTAGATAGAGCCAGCCCAGTCTTGGGTTAGTCAACTCAGTGCTGAGACTGAATCAACTCAGTGTGCAGGCAATGACATGCAGAAGGTCTATTTGGAGCTAGGGTCTGGGTTGATCCTAGGAGTCATAAGGCCTAGTTTGTGAGGTCTTAAGAGAGCTAACTCATGTACGGGTTGGGTTTAGATCTAGGGGATAAGAGCATGTAAGACATGAATGTACATGGGCTTGATAAGTACTTTCATGTATTAGGATAGCCTAGTAGAGGATTTGAGCTGGGATATATTAGGGTTCAAGTGAAAATCCTAAGCTATATAAATCATTATAATGTAATTTTTATAAGGATGTAATACAATTGAGCTTTTCTTCCTAACTCTCTATCTCTCTTTTCTCTCTGGTTCCAACACCAAAACCTTAGGTGCCATCTCCTTTCTCTCTTCTTCTTAGATGTTCTTAGGTTTGCTAGATTAACACCCAAGTTCCACGCAAGAGATCGAATCTACGGCTATGGCTCTAAATAGATGTAGGCACAACATCAATACCTTTTCGATGAGTTTTTCACATATCTAGGAGAGAATGAAATTCTCTCTCAATGGACTCCTTTAGGTACACCACAGCATAATTGTGTGACTGAAAAGAGGAACCATACTCTGTAAGACATGGTTTGATCCATGATGGATTTTACTAATTTGTCGATATCCTTCTAGAGATATGCACTCGAATCGGCTTGCTATCTTCTAAATTGTGCTCTGAGTAAATCTGTGGTTAAAAGTCCATATGAGATATGGACAGGATGTAAGCCAGTACTTCCACACCTTAGGATCTAAGGGTGCCCGACTTATGTCAAACGTTTAATGATAGACAAACTTTGACCTAGGTCTGACAAGTACATATTCATAGGGTATCCAAAGAAATCAAAGAATATTATTTCTACTATGCTGATGAACAAAAGATGTTCATCAGTCTTAAGGCAATTTTTTTAGAAAAAGAGTTTCTGGGTGAAGGTATTGTTGCTTCTAAGGTTGAACTTAAGAAAGTTCAATAGGTAGAAAAGCCAACACAGTTAGCTGAACCTGAGCTAGATTTGATTAGATCAAACCTTGAGCCTAGTGTACTTGCATCATTAACATGATCCAGTAGAGTACTACATCAGTCAGATAGATACTATAGTTTCTTTATTTGGCATGGTGATCCTAATAAACTTGATGAGAACGATGAGGATCAGACCACCAATATGGATGCTATGTAGAGACCTAATTCTGAAAAATGACTTCAGACCATGAAATTCAAGATGGAGTCCATAAAGGTCAACGATGTGTGGACATTGGTTGACCCACCTAAAGAGATTAAATTCATTAGGTGTAAGTGAAGGAAAAACCTAGTTTTTTGCCACAGGATCAATCTGATCTGATCAGATCTATAAAAAAAAATTTTAAAATTTTTTTATGAATTTTGATTAGATATGAGAGTTCTCAGATCTGATCCTTATGATCTAATATTAAAAAATAAAAAAAATAAATATAGGAACAGTAATTATACCTGATTTGGGTAAACTAGTTATCTTATCGATGATCTGTCATTGCCTAGGATTCTGGATCTAGACACGTAAGGGTCTGGCCTCTGCTGGAGTCCACTCAAGCTAGTTCTGGATGCCTTCTCCTTCTAAATCTGATCTCCAAAATTCAGATATGGATCTGATTTGTAGAGCCTTCAAAAACAATAATTGAAGGTAGACCACTCATCTTAGGAACACGTCATCTCTTGCTTGAGATTTGCACTGATGCCTTGGATCTTCTTCACTAGAATTTAGCCCAACCTATGGGTGTGGAGAAGAGGGAGAGAAGGAAAAAGAAGGGGCATGGAGCAGAGGAGGGGCGGCAGCACTTTGGCAAGGAGAAAATGGGCGCATCATAACCCTAGGCACAGAAGGGGTTTAAATAAACTCTACTACACCACGTAGTGTCACACAGTATCAACCAATCATATTGGTTGATTTATTTTGATTTAAATCTGATTGGCCATGCCATGTCACCTAATCCAATCTGATTAGAGACCCTAAAAATCATCCATAGATGGTGCTAACAATGGATAAGCACAAAGCTTTGGTGCTTGGGTCATTGATCCCATCAAGAAACCCTAGAGTCCCACATTCATGGGACTCTCTCCTCTTATTCCCCATGTGTGCACGCCAATATGGGATGTGCACATATATTTGTGCATGAAAGCCCAACAGAGCGTATGCCCCTAGAAAGTCTCTAGGGGGTGCATGCTCCCTGCCCTTTCTTTCCTGCATATGGGTCAATCCTTGACCCCATGTCCTGATAGTGACAAGAATTGGCAAGTCTTGTCTTATCGAATATAGAAATTGGCAGATTTTATCCTATTCCCATCCGATGGATTAGGATAATATTTTTCTAACCTGGACAAACTCCAATCAGACCAGGACAAAGCCATACAAGATTTTTGGTTGAGCCCAAACCAGTTTGGCTAAGTCGAGATGAACTAGAATGACTACACAAAAAGAATATTAGGCTCAATCGTGTGCTAGCATGATTTACTTGAACCTAATTGGATTCAATCCAAATTAATCAAACTGGGTTAACTCAATTGATGACATCCAAACCTAAATCCTTGTTTGTGTGATCCAGCTAGATTTAGTTCCATATGAAAATAAGACATGTCGTGATCGACATCATCAAAACATCTTTTGATGGATCAAAACTATTTCAATTTACCCAATTAGAATGATCGATCATCAAGATCATTCTAATTGCTCCCAAAAACCACCAATGACACCTAGTAGTATATGCTGGCAACTCATCAGAACTAAAGGCAAATCTCTCAATGTAGCTACCTATGTGATTGGGTTCTTCTATCATGAGCCCTGATGTGATTAGGGTTAAGGTGAACTTGTCAAACCCAACATCCTGTCATATGATAGAATCATTCGATCCGAGTCCAATCTAAGACCCTAATAGAAAACTCTTTTCTATTATATCACACTACAATGGCCATGGGCTTAAGGACTCGATTTCATGATCATCATAGGACTACTCCTCTACTGAGGTTGATAGATCCCATCTTGGTGCGAACCAGTTCCTACAATGAACATGCTATAGCCAACATACATCTTAGGATTTCGAATGGCTAAGAGACTGAGTTATGGTATAATCAAATTATAACACACTCAAGATGAAATATTGATGCACCTTAGATCTAAGAACTAGACACACAACTATAGCATCGAGCTCAGTCATTGACGAGAAGGTAGACTTCCTTATGACTATTCGTGGTGGTCACACTTAGTGCTCTCATTCTCTAATGAGTATCTGTAATCTCGCTCTGATGTCTCCACATCGTAGACTCAAGACTTATCTATCCTAAGAAAGTGATCGTATACCAATCTTCTGGATCTATCACCATCTTCGTAATGATCCTACTATCGGAAGTAGTTTATGAGTTAATCATGAAAATACATGTCTTAAAATTTTTCAACTCTTTAAAATATGTATTGGCACTCCATTAACTCAAAGGATGTATCACAGACACTATATATACACAATATGATAGAAAATAATTTTTTATTAATTTTTTAGTCGAAATTATAAAAATGCCCCTAGAATGTGCATTATAAGTGTCAGCCAATCTAGCTTCTAGGACACTTATCTAACAAACTTTCACTTGACTTAAAGATAATTGGCTACAAATCTAAGTCCCAACTTCTTAAGGTGGGCTTCAATCTTCTACTAGCTCAATGGCTTTGTAAGTTGATCGACCATATTATCTTCGGTGTCAACTATCTTGACCTTGACATAACCATTCTCGAGGTAATCATAGATGATGTGATATCGACGCTCGATATGCTTCGACTTTTGATGAGACCTCGACTCCTTAGCTAGGGCTATGGTATCATTATTATCGTAGTACAAAGGGACAGCATTCGATGGCATCACTCTAAGCTCTACGGTGAACTTCTTATACCAAAATGCTTCTTTCATAGATTTCGACACTATGATATACTCGCTTCCATTATGTAGTCTACGATCATTGTCTACTTGGAACTCTTCCAGTTAACAATACCACCATTTTATACAAATAGACTTTCAAATGTCCACTTTCAATCATTTATATCAGATATAAAGTCTGAGTTTGTATACCCTTAGACCTGAAGTTCTTTATTACCAAAGATCAAGACATATCTATTGGTGCAGAATCTGATCAATGTCGGATCGAGCTAGAATTGAGGAAGAAGAGGTCATGGCTAGTGTCCTGTAGAATAAAGTTTCATCTGGAGTTAGTGGTGGTGGCTCCGATAGGATCCTCCGATGATCAAGTCAGCTCTTCTGGCCAACAGAAATAGAGTGCTCAGAAAAGAGCTCAGTAGAGTTTTGGAAAGGAGAAGAGAGCTTAGAGAAAACGTATCTGGAGGGTCCCTTTTAATAGATGGAGCCTATAGGAGAATGATAGTGACAGCCATAACCATTCGATAGTGGACCGCTTGGGGCCGCCTATAGTAGACTGATAGTGACAGTCGTAACTATCTGATAGTGGACCGCTTGAGGCTGCCTATAGCAGACAGATAGTGATAGCCATAACTGTTCGGTAATGGGCCGCTCGGGGCCACGTGAAGTTTGTTATGAAGAGAGGTATCCATTATCGTGATGTGTCCGTTCATCAAGATTTAATAGTTGAAGTTTGGAGAAAGCAAATGTTGGTTGGTGAAGAGCTTTGACATACGTCAATTCTAGTAGAGTTTGGACTCCAAAAGAGAATACGGCTAGAGGGGATCATTTGAAAGGAATACTACTTAAAATCTGAAAGTAATCTACTGGAGGAATTCAGATGGAGTTTGACTGATGGAGAAGTTCAGAAGGAGTGCGACTGGTGGAGAAATTTGACTGAAGGAGAGGTCTGAAAGGAGTTCGGCTTCTGAAAGAATCCGACTGAAGGAGAGATTCGGAAGGAGTTTGGCTCCTGGAGGAATCTGACTAAAGAAGAAGTCCAGAGGGAGTTCGGCTTTTGGAGGAATCCGACTAAAGGAGAAGTCTGAAAAGAGTTCAAATTGAAGGAGAAGACCAAATGGAGTTTGGCTCCTGAAATAATCTGACTAAAAAAGAAGTCTGAAGGAGAAGTTCGGAGGGAGTTTGGCTCTTGGAGGAATCCGATTGAAGAAGAAGTTTGGAGGGAGTTCGGCTCCTGAAGGAATCTAACTGAAGGAAAAGTCTGGAGGGAGTTCAGCTCTTGGAGAAATTCGACTGAAGGAGAAGTTCGGAGGAAGTTTGGGTTTTGAAGGAATCCGACTGAAGGAGAAGTCCAGAAGGAGTCTGACTCCTAAAGGAATTCGATTGAAGGAGAAGTCCGGAGGGAGTCTGGCTTCTGAAGAAATTCAAGTAAAGAAGAAGTTTGGAGGGAGTCCGACTCCTGGAGGAATCTAAATGAAGAAGAAGTCTGAAGAAAGTTCGGCTCCTGGAGGAATCCAACTGAAGGAGAAGACTGGAGGGAGTTCGGCTTCTGAAGGAATCCAACTGAAGGAGAAGTCCGGAAGGAGTTCGACTCCTGGAGGAATCCAATTGAAGGAAATGTCTTGAAGGAGTTCGGCTCCTAAAGAAATTTGACTGAAGGAGAAGTCCTACCGAAGGAGAAGTTTGGAGGAGTTTGGCTCCTGGAGGAATCCGACCGAAGGAGAAGTTCGGAAGGAGTTCGACTACTGGAGGAGTTCAACCGCTGTAGGAGTTCAGAAGGGATTCGGCCATTGGAAGAGATTCCAGTCAAAGCTCTTCTATGATTATCAGTTACATTAGGCTAAGCATCAGACTAGACTTCAGCGAGAGTGGGGTTTATCTGCAACAATAGTCCCTCCACTCCCGAGTTCAAAATTCAAAGCAAGGGAGTACAAAAAAGACGACTATCGAAGTTTTTTTTTGGGCTTTGCACCCATTGAGGCTGAAGCTCGAGGAATATCTTATCTTTAGCTGAGGTTGTAGGAGATCCTATCTTTTGTTAAAGTTGAAGTTCGGGAGAGATCTTATCTGTAGCCGAGTTAGTGCCTCTCTTCTCATCTCGTCTAAAATGAACGAGGCCTTCAACTTTGCTCACGTTAGGATGAGATTCTCCTCCTGTTCCTAATAGGCTATAGGAGCACACAAGGATCATTGTGGGGGCCCCTCTTCTCACCTCTTCTAAAATGAATGAGGCCTTCAACTTCGCTCACGTTAGGATGAGGTTTTCCTCCTATTCCTAACGAGCTATAGGGACACATAAGGGCCATTATCGGGGCTCCTCTTCTCACCTCTTCTAAAATTAACTAGGCATTTTACTTTGCTCACGTTAGGATGAGATTCTCCTCCTATTCCAAATGAACTGTAGGGGCATATAAGGGTCGTTGTATGGACCTCTCCCCTCCTTCTATATTAAATAATCGGAGGTCTTCGACTTGCTCATGTTAGGATGAGGTTCTCCTTCTGTTCCTAACATGGCACTAGGGGCACAGATGGGCCATTGAATGGGTCTCTATCCTCACCTCATCTAAAATAAACGAGGCCTTCGACTTCGCTCATGTTAGGACAATGTTCTCCTCCTATTCCTAACGGGGTGTAGGGGCATAAATGTGCCATTGAATGGGCCTCTCCCCTCCTCCTGTCTTAAATAACCGAAAGTCTTTGAAAGTCTTCTTGTCTCATTCTCGACTTGTCTGTTAGGATGAGTTTCTCCTCCTATTTCCTAAAATGGCAATAGGACCATAGATGGACCATTGAATGGACCTCTCCCCTCCTCCTATTTTTAATAACCAGAGGTCTTCGACTTGCTCATGTTAGAACGAGGTTGTCCTCCTGTTCCTAACATGGCAATAGGGGCATAGATGGGTGGTTAAATGGTCCTCTTCCCTTCCTCCTATCCTAAATAACTGGAGGTCTTCGACTTACTTATGTTAGGATGAGGTTCTTCTCCTATTCCTAACATGGCACTAGGGCATAGATGGGCCATTGAATGGGCCTCTCCCTCCTTCTATCTTAAATAATCGAAGGTCTTTGACTTGCTCATGTTTTGATAAGATTCTCCTCCTATTTCTAACATGAAAATAGGGGCACAAATTGGCCATTGAATGGGCCTCTCCCCTCCTCCTATTTTAAATAACCAGAGGTCTTCGACTTGCTCATGTTAAGATGAGGTTCTTCTCCTATTCCTAACATAGCAATAGGGGCATAGATGAACCATTGAATGAGCCTCTCCCCTCCTCCTATCTTAAATAACTGAAAGTCTTCGACTTGCTCATGTTAGGATGAGGTTCTCTTCCTATTCCTAATATGATAATAGGAGCACAGATGGACCATTAAATGGACCTCTCCCCTCCTCCTGTCTTAAATAATCAAAGGTCTTCAACTTTTTCTTGTTAGGATGAGGTTCTTCTCATGTTCCTAACATGGCACTAGGGGCATAGATGGATCGTTGAATGGACCTCTCCCCTTCTCCTGTCTTAAATAATCAGAGGTCTTCGACTTGCTCATGTTAGGATGAGATTTTTCTTCTATTCCCAACATGGGTACTTTTGATTGCTTCTTTCCTGCCATCACATAGTTTTTGCATCAAGAAATAATAATGTTGAAATGAAGGATTTTTATTAGTGGAAAATTATTGGTAGTACATTCTCAAATTTTCTGAATTCTAAGGTCGTGGGAGTGTTGTTTCTCCGAGCTCCTTCAGACAATAAGTTCTGGGCCGGACGACCTCCTCTATTTCATACGGGTCTTTCCAATTTGGGGCAAGCTTCTCCTAGCTCTAAGGCTGAGAGATGGCGGCTCGCTGAAGTACTAAGTACCCCACTCTGAATATTTTATCTCTGACCCTAGAGTTATAGTATCGGACCACCCTTCATCTATGGGCTGCCATCTGAACCTGGGCTTCCACTTTTTTTTCTTCCAGCAAGTCGAGGTTGACTCTAAAGTCCTATGAGTTATGTTGCTCATTGAAGGCCATGACCCATGTTGATGGGAGCTTATGCTCGATTGGGATGACTGCCTCCATTCCAAAGGCCAAGGTGAATAGTGTTTCCTCGGTCAGGAGCCTTTGAGTAGTTCAGTATGCTCAGAGGATATGGTAGAGTTCATCCACCTAAGCCTCCCTTGCTCTGTCGAGTCTTGTCTTGATGCCTTGTAGCAGGATTCGGTTGGTCACTTCAGCTTCTCCATTTGCCTGTGGGTGAGCTACCATTGTGAAGTGATGGGAGATGTTTAGATCTTTGCAGAATTCAGCAAGCCTCATCCCAGCGAACTATCGCCCGTTATCTATTATGAGAGTTTGGGGCAGACTAAATCGGTAGATGATTGACTTCTAAATGAAGTTCTGTACCTTGGCCTCGATAATTTTTGCTAGTGGTTCAACTTCGACCCATTTGGTGAAGTAGTCGATCACGATCAAGAAAAACTTTCGTTGTCCGAATGTCATTGGAAAAGGACCAAGTATATCTATTCTCCACTAAGCAAATGGCCAAGGTGTGCTTAGCGGAGTAAGCTCGAAGGTCGGCTATCTTTATATGTTTGCATTTCTCTGACAGCGGTCATATTTTTTGACGTACTCCATAGAATCATAGTACAAGGTCGGTTAATAGTACCCTTACCAAAGTAGTTTTTATGATAGGGATCTGGCTCCTACATAACTTCTACAAATTCCTTCGTGCACTTTTCATAATGCGAAGTTGGCTTCTGAAGGTCGGAGACATCTCAGCAGCGGTAGTGAATATAACCTTTTATACAACTTGCCCTCATACAAAACGTACCAGAAGGCTTGATTCCTAAGTTTTTGAGCTTCTTTTGGATCACAAGGAAGAACTTCCTCTTTAAAATAGGCAACTAACGGGTCAATCTAGCTTGGCTCAAGCTCCATCTGCATAACGAGCTATGATTCCTCTGAGCTTGGGCATTTTAGAATTTCAAAAAATACTTCTTTGGATAGTCCAACTAGGGCCGAAGTGGCCAATTTAGAGAGGAGGTCGGCTCTTGCATTTTTTATCCTCGAAATCTGTCGAAACCAAAATTGCCCATGGCCAGAGTCAAATCCTTCACTTTCTGGAGGTATTTCATCATACTTTTCTTCCGTGCTTCATACTTGCCACTAACTTGGCCGACCACCAATTGAAAATCACTATAGACTTGAAACCGATCTACTTTTAACTCTCTTGCTATTTTTAATCTGACGATCAGTGCTTCATATTCGGCCCCATTATTAGTTGCAGAAAATTTAAAGCATAGCGTATACTCGACGACGACTCTCTTGGAGTTGACTAAGACTAATTCTGCACCTACTCTAGTGGAGTTGGATGAACCATCCATGTACAGGGCCTAAAAAACTTTGGAAAGATTGGCACTTTCTTTGGGGAGGCTCGGTTGCAACCACAGGATGCCAATCTTGTTATGTTCAAGCTCAGCTTCATCTGGAATGATGCATTCAACTATGAAGTCGGTCAGTGTCTGAGCCTTGATTGCTGGTCGAGGTCGGTAGTTGATATCGAACTCTATTAATTCAGTGGCCTATTTTGCAATTCTTTCGAAAGCATCCATTTGATGAAGGATTGCTTTGATTGGCTGATCAGCGAGGAGCATTATAGCATGTCCCTCGATGTAAGGTCGAAGTCTTCTTGCTATAATCAGAAGAGCATAAGTCAATTTTTCCAACTTTGTATACCTGGTCTCGGTATTCCTTAGGATCCGACTTATATAGTAGACTGATCACTGTACTTTCATCTCTTCTTTGATCAGGACTATGTTAGATATGTGTGCCCTAGAAGCCAGAATTAGCTGACACATATAATACATTTCTAAGGGCAAAATTATATTTTTGACTATAAAAAATAAATGAGTTATTTTCTATCACAAGAGTGTATTTAGTATCTGTGATACATTACTTGAGTTAATGGTAATGATAATTCTTATTTTCAAGAGTTGAAAATTTAAGATAAGAATTTTTATTATTAACTCATAAAATGCTCCTGATCATTGGATCATCATGAGGATGGTGATTGATCCAGAGGATTGGTGTGCAATCACTTCTTCATAGTAGATGAGTCTTGAGTCTATGGTGTAGAGACATCAGAGCGAGAGTATAGGTACTTGTTAGAGAACGAGGGCACTAAGCATAACCACCTCAAGCAGTCATAAGAAAGTCTACCTCCTCATCGATAACTAACTCGAAGCTACAGTGGTGTGTCTGGTTCATTGACCTGAGGTGCATCGATAGTTCATCTTGAGGGTGTTATAGTTTGACTACACTATGACTCGATCTTCCAGCCATTCAAAACCCTGAGGTGTATGTTGGCTATAGCATGTTCATTGTAGGAATTGGATTGCACCAAGAGGAAATCTATCTACCTCAGTGGATGAGGAGCAGCCCTATGATGATCATGAGAATCAAGTCCATAAGCCCATGGCCATGGTAGAGTGAAATAATAGAAAGAGTTTCTATTAAGGTTTTCACATCGGACTTGAATCGAATGATTAAATCATATGATAGAAATTAGGGTTTAACAAGTTTACCTTAACCCTAATCTGATCGGGGCTCAAGATAGAAAAACTTAATCACACAGGTAGCTATACCAAGAGGTTCATTTTTAGTTTTGATGGATTGCCACCATATACTGCTAGGTGTCACTGGTGGATGTTGGAAGCAATTAGAATGATTTAGATGATCGATCATTCTAGTTGTCTGAAATAGAAGAATTCTGATCCATCGAAAGAAGTTTCGATGATATCGATGATAGAGATCGCGACATATCCCATTACCATACAAAACTAAATCTAATTGGATCACACAAACAAGGGTTTGGATCTGGATATCATCAATTGGATTAACTTAGTTCAATTATTTTGAGTTAGATTCATTTAGGTTCAAGAAAATCGTGCTAGCAGATGATTGAACCTAACGTTCTTCTTCTACTATCATTAAAAGTTATCTCGACTGAGCTAAATATATTTATGCTTACTTAGGTATCTTTACTTGGTCTAACTAGAGCTTATCCATGTCAGAAAAGGGTTGTCTTAATTTATAAGATAAATTTGAGACAACACCTACCATTTTCCATCACCCGCTAATTCTTATCTTTTGACTTTGGTCAAATATTAACCTTTGACCCTTGAACATCTGCCCATGTGTCATGCACCTATTGGAGAATAGATAGAGGCTTGTCCCCTTACTAAATTTTGGAAAGAAGGGGGCGTATGCCTAGGGAGGCATGCGCCCATGGATTGGGATGCCTGGAGTCCCATACAAATGAGACTCCAGGTTGTTTCTTGGTTTCTACTTATGTGGCCCATAATTATAGACATTGACCAGTCTTAGGTGTCATCTAAGGGTAAATTAGTAGAGCTCTCATCTGATTGGATCAGGTGATGTCATCCCATCAATCAGATTTAGATCTGATTGCACAAAGCAATGTGATTAACCGAGATGATGTGGCACTGCATGGCGTAGCAAGGTCTATATAAACCCTATCTGCGCCCAACCTTCAGAGAGTTCTCTCTTAGCCCACACCCCAAGGCTACCCCTCTCCCTCCTCCATGCCATCTTCTGATCCTCTCTCTCATCTCTACGCCCAAAGAAAGTTGGGCTCCAGTTTGGTGCGATCCAGGCAAGAAAAAACTAACGAGAAAGGAAGAAGGCGGCACTGCTGCAGAGACGACAGCAGATCTTTGAAAGAAGTTTTGAAGATCCTCTAAATTAGATTCAGATCTAATTTTTGGAGAGATGATAAAGAAGGAGAAGATCTTCAGATTTAGCTTGAGTGGATATCGGTAGAGGCCAAACGCTTGCATAGCTAAATCCAGAATCTCAAGCAATCAGCAGGATCATCAAAGGATAATCTGATTACCCAACATCAAGGTATAATTAAATCAAATTTAATTTATTTTTATTTTTATTTATTAGATTTATAAAATTAGATCTGAAATATCTCAGATCTGATCTAGATATACAAAATTTTTTTTTGAAATATCTCTCTTGATCCGATCAGATCTGAACGAACCTGATCTGAAAAATCAGGATTTTTCCTTCAACTGATATCAGAGCCAGGTTCTCTAAATTATTTAGATCTAATTTTTAATTTATTTTGATCTAATAATTTGGTAATTTTAGATGTCACATGAGATGTGACTAGATTTAAAATTAAAAAAATTAAAATTAAATAATATAGTTCTAAGTTCTACAATATGCATGACTAGTTGTAAAATAGAATAGTTCTATACATAGTCTTGCATAATCATAATTTATTTTGATTAAATTATGATTTTAGATCTATTTATTTTTTATTTTTAATGATTATAAATATTATAATAAGATCTAAGAAATAAAAAATAAAATTATTTAATTTTTAGATCATATGAGATATGATGAATACATGTTTAGACTAGTTGTAGAATAGTTCTACATAATTATCTAGATTAGAATTTATTTTGATGTAATCAATTTAAATCTAATTTTTTAGATAATTATAAGATAATTACGATCTGAAAAATATGCATGACATGATACATGAGATATATGCAAAACATGTATTTAGTTAGATCAATTTTATATATGAGATGTATGATGTAGATCTAACTAATTTTGTAGATTTATATTTTTGATTAAGGCATTCCCCTTGATCGTCCGATCATAAGAACAAAAAAGGATTTAAATTCCCTCTCCTTCCATTCGATAGGATGTTCTTATGATGTCCTTAATCAGAAATTAAGAACTTACTTTCTGCAAAACCCTAGATCCTGAAACCCTAGGATTTTATTTACATGTTCTATTTGTAAACCCTAACTTAATTAAGAATTATGATTATAAAATATTAATTAGGTCTAAAATTGAGAATTTTAGATCTAAGATATATTCATAATATTGGGTTCGGACTTGGGTAGCTCAATTAGGTCTAAGCGGTTGATCAAATCGAATCAAGAGTTGGTTAGATGGGATCAATAGTGTTTAAATTGACCAGCCTAATAGGATTAAGTCTAGGTCAAGATCGAGTCACATGAGTGATCGATCAAGCTAAAATCTAATTAGGCTCAGTGGTTAGAGTCTGGATTATAGGATAACCTGATTGGTTCTGGCTCAACAATTTTGTATCCAAGGTAAGTTTGGTAGATACGACCGACTGGTTTTTAATTGGGAGCTACTCGACTCGAATGTATTCTTGTCAAGTTAATGGCATATCCCTTCCACCGATCTCACTTACCTAGCCATGTTTGTTGGCTCAGCTCTGATCTGAGGTTGTCAATAATGCGAGCTAACCCATGCCACTAGGTTAGTCATAATGGTTATGACTATGTCAAGTCTAGTTTAATGAGATCTAAATCAAATCTTCCTAAGAAAAGATTAAGTCTATGGTCTTCCACCATTGTAGATGTGCGAACCCTTTTTGGGATTGATTATTCTCGGCTGGTTACAGTGGTTCAGTTGCACTAAAAAGATGCAACCATGTCTATCAGGCATTGGATGCTATGGCCTGGAGGATGGATTGGGCTCAATATTCTGGATACGGTGAGAGACTTAATTAGAAATCCAATCTGTGCAAATGGTGGATCTGACTTAACTAAGGAGTGGATCAATATTCTGGACATGGTGAGATTCATGAATTAGAGATCAAGTTTGGGTGTAACATGATTAGAGAATCATTGAACAAGAGTTGTTCACTCATTGGCTAACCCATCATCAATAACTATTTGGTGAGGTGATGAGTCAGTTGGTGGGACCGCACCACCCACTTGAAATCATTAATCATGAAGATTTTTGCATCTCTACAGAGGGGGTGTAGGGATCTAAAAAAATAGTGAAAGCTAATTTATTTAAAAATTAAAATATTAAATAAATTGATTAAGTCCTAATTATAATATCTAACTAGAAATATTGACTCTCTATAGAAAAATGTCTGCATCCAATCCACTAGCACGAATCCTGGACATCCATAGACTGATCGAACCCAATTACAAGGATTAGCTCCGAAACTTCAAAATCATTTTGGATTCTAAAAAGTTAACTCATGTATTGAACCAGGATCCTCCCACCATACCAGCTCGTCCATCCACTGAACAGAGAGCGTCTCTTAAAAAATGGATGGATGAAGATAACAAGATCAGATATTACATGTTGGGCTCGATGTCTGATGAACTTTAGTTCCAACATGAAGATATCAGGATTGTCCATCAAATATTGACTCACCTACAAGAGATGTTTGGTGAACAGAGTCGTGCAGCCAAGTATCAAGTCACTAAGCGACTATTCAAGGCTAAAATGTGTGGTGGGCAGTCAGTCCAAGATTATTGTCTGATGGTGATCAAGGACTTAGAAGAGCTTGAGAAGCTCGAAGTAAGGTTGGACTTGGATCTGCAGAATGGTATAATTCTACAATCTTTGACTGATGCATATGGGCAGTTCATCATGAACTATCATATGCATAAACTTCAAAATTCCCTGGCCAAACTTATGAACATGCCGATTACTGCTGAGCTTTCTATGATAGGTTCTAAAGGCTCAGTGCTTGCTATAGAATGGACTTGTTTCAAAACAAAGTCTTTTAGAAAGAAGAAGAAGTCTATGAAAAAGTAGAAGGTGGAAGGAGGAAAGAAGAAAAAGGCAGAGCTGAAAAGGAAGATCGCTGATAAAGAAAAATATTTTTATTGCAATAATGATGGCCACTGAAAGTGAAACCACTGTACTTACCTAGCCACCCTAAAGAATAAGAAGGAGGTAGGTCCTTTCTGGAGGTATGCTCGTTATTGAGTCTAACCTTACGATTTCTTTTGCATCCAGTTGGGTGCTTGACTCTGGTTCTAGTGCTCATTTATGCACTTCCATGCAGGATCTTGAGGAAAGCAGGAGGTTGAGGGATGGTGAGATGATCTTGTGCATCAAAAATGGAGCAAGAGTTGCTACTGTAGCCGTAGAAACATACCCTCCTCGACTATCATCTGATTTAGACTTAGTGTTAAAAGACTATTATTATGTACCTACAGTAAGCAAAAATTTGATTTCTATCTCTTGCCTTGCATTAGAAGGCTATGTTTAGTTTTCTTAAGGATCATTGTAACATTCTTTATGAAAGAAATAAAATTGCAAGTGGTTTTCTTATTAACGATCTTTATCAGTTACATATTGATGTATCTATTTTTAATATCGAGCAAAATATGATACCATGAAATGACCTAGGGATAGTCCAAACGATAAGTATCTATGGCACCTAAGACTAGGTCATAGAGCAAAATATAGGGTTAACAAATTGGAGAAAATCAGGCTATTGAGTCCATTGACTTTCGAGTCATATCCAATTTATGAATCTTATCTTCATGGCAAAATGACTAAGCTTTCTTTTGTAGGACATGAGAAAAGGGCCACGGATCTTCTTACCTTAGTACATACTGATGTGTGCGGCCCATTTGATGTGCCAACTAGAGGTAACTTTGTCTACTTCATAATCTTTACCGATGATTTATCTAGGTATGAGTATGTATATCTTATGAGACACAAGTCTGAAGATTTTGAAAAGTTCAAGGAATTTAGACATGAAGTAGAAAAGCAAACTAAAAAACCCATCAAGATTCTTTGATCAGATCGAGGAGGTGAATACCTTATTCAGAAATTTCTATCTCAAGAAAAATGGTAGTCTCTCAATGGACTCCATCTGAAATATCTCAACTCAATGAAATTTTAGAACGAAGGAATTGGACTCTATTAGATATGGTCCGATCCATGATGAGCTTCACAGACCTTTCTGATTTTCTTTGGAGATACTATTTGTTAACTGCAATATGCTTACTGAATAGGGTTCCTTCTAAAACCGTTCCTACCACACTGTATGAGATATGGCATGGTAAGAAACCAAGTCTGAGTCATCTCAGAATTTGGAGTTATCCGATTCATGTCAAAAGACAACAAGTAGATAAGTTAGACTCCAGATCCTTTACAGCTCAATTTATAGGATATCCTAAAGAGTCATTAGGATATTACTTCTACATTCCAGAAGATTACAATATGATTGTGAGTCGACATGCCATCTTTCTTGAAAAGTAGTTTATTCAAGATAGTGGCATTGAAAAGTAGATCAAGCTCGATGAGAAAGTCTTACAAGAGCAACAAGCTAAGAATCAAATGAAATCAAATCAAGTTAAGCCAATCCAATCACTACCTCCTCCACCTCATAGATCGAAAAGAGTTTTCTGTCCCTCTGAGAGGTACTTAGGTACTATTTTGGAGAAAATAGAGAAAATATTCTTCGTAGGTAATGGGGTTCATGGTGATGATCCCAAAACCTATAACGAGGTGATAACGGATATCGACTCCGAGAAATGGTTAGAGGCAATGAAGTCAGAAATTGACTCGATGCACTCAAACCAAGTCTGAACCTTGGTAGATCCACCAGAAGGTATAGTACCTATTGGGTGTAAATAGATCTACAAGAGAAAGATTAGTGCAGATGGGAATGTAGAGACATTCAAAGCTAGATTAGTGGCAAAAGGTTATAGTCAACGAAGGCATTGACTATTAGGATACCTTTTCGCTAGTAGCTATGCTAAAATCCATTCGCACATTGCTTGTTGTTGCAGCTTATTTCGATTACGAAATATAGCAAATGGATATGAAAACGGCATTCTTAAATGGATATCTTGAGGAAGATATCTATATGGAACAGTCGCTAGGTTTCACATCCAGTGATGACGATCACAAGATATGCAAGCTGCAAAGGTCCATATATGGACTTAAGCAAACATTTCAAAGCTGGAATACTCATTTTAATGATGAAATCAAATTATTTGGTTTCATCAAGAATGAGGAGGAGCTATGTGTCTTCAAAAAGGTCAGTGGGAGCGCTGTTGTCTTTCTCGTATTGTATGTGGATGACATCCTCCTTATTGGGAATGATGTTTCCATGTTGACCATTGTTAAAATTCTCCATGAAAGACCTCAGAGAAGCATCCTTCAGACATGAAAGAATTCTCCATGAAAGACCTCAGAGAAGCATCCTTTATTTTAAGAATTAAGATCTATAGAGATAAACCGAATAGGATGCTAGGACTTTCATAGAAGATGTCTATAGAGAAAATGCTAAAGAGGTTTGGCATAAAAAACTCTAAGAGGGGTTTGGTATCCTTCAGACATGGCATTCATCTTTTCAAGAAGATGTACCCTAGCACACCTAAGGAAATAGAATGCATAAGCAAGATTCCTTATGCTTCAGCAATAAGGTGCTTCATGTATGCCATGTACATGACCTGATATAGCCCATGCTGTGAGTGTCACAAGAAGATATTAGTCGAATTCAGGTGAAGAACACTGGACTTTTGTGAAATATATCCTTAGGTACTTGAGAACAACTAAGGATATATTGTTGGTCTTTGGTAATGGAGAACTCCAAGTGCGGGGATATACAGACTCAGATTTTTTGTTCGATGTAGATGATCGAAAGTCGATATCTGCGAGTCTATTTGCGTGCAATGGTGGAGCTGTCGGTTAGAAAAGTTTCAAGCTGACAGTGATAGCAGATTCCACCATGGAAGCAGAATATATTACTGCATCAGAAGCTGCAAAGGAGGCATTTTGGTACAAGAAGTTTGCCGCAAAGATCGAAGTGATGCCATCAGATGCCATTCCTCTGTACTATGATAATAATGGCACCATAGTTCTTGCTAAGGAGCCAAGATCTTACCAAAAATCCAAGCATATCGAGCGGCAATACCACCTCATCCGCGATTACCTCGAGAAGGGTTACATCGAGGTCAAGAGAGTCGACTCCATAGACAATGCGGTGGACCCACTTACAAAGCCATTGGGCCAGTAGAAGATCGAAGCCCACCTTGAGAAGATGGAACTTAGATTTGTAGCCAATTGGCTTTAGGTTAAGTGGAAGTTTGTTAGATATGTGTGCCCTAGAAGCCAGAATTGGTTGACACTTATAATACACTTCTAAGGGCAAAATTATAATTTTGACTATAAATAATAAAATAGATTATTTTCTATCACAAGAGTGTATTTAGTGTTTGTGATACATCCCTTGAGTTAATGGTAATGATAATTCTTATTTTCAAGAGTTGAAAATTTAAGAAAAGAATTTTCATTATTAACTCATAAAATGCTCCTAATCGTAGGATCATCATGAGGATAGTGATTGATCTGGAAGGTTGGTATACAATCACTTTTTCATAGTAGATGAGTCTTGTGTCTACGGTGTAGAGACATTAGAGCGAGAGTACAGATACTCGTTAGAGAATGAGCGCACTGAGCATGACCACTTCTAGCAGTCATAAGTCTACCTCCTCCTCGATGATTGATTCGAAGCTATAGTGGTGTGTCTGGTTCTTTGACCTGAGGTTCATTGGTAGCTCACCTTGAGGGTGTTATAGTTTGACTACACCATGACTCGGTCTCCTAGCCATTTGGAACCCTAAGGTGTATGTTGGCTATAGCATGTTCATTATAGGAATTGGATTGCACCAAGAGGGAATCTATCTACCTCGATGGATGAGGAACAGTCCAATGATGATCATGAGAATCAAGTCCATAAGCCCATGGCCATGGCAGAGTGAAATAATAGAGAGAGTTTCTATTAAGGTTTTCATATTGAACTTGAATCAAATGATTAAATCATACGATAGAAATTAGGGTTTGACGAGTTCACCTTAACCCTAATCTGATCGGGGCTCAAGATAGAAGAACTTAATCACATAGGTAGCTGCCCCAAGAGGTTCATTTTTAGTTTTGATGGGTTGCCACCATATACTGCTAGGTGTCACTGGTGGATTTTGGGAGCAATTAGAATAATTTAGATGATCGATCGTTCTAATTGTCTGAATTAGAAGAGTTCTAATCCATCGAAAGGAGTTTTGATGATATCGATAATAGAGA
Organism: Cocos nucifera; assembly: GCA_006176705.1. Classification (NCBI taxonomy): domain Eukaryota; kingdom Viridiplantae; phylum Streptophyta; class Magnoliopsida; order Arecales; family Arecaceae; genus Cocos; species Cocos nucifera. Next base: position 198,617 of record QRFJ01000534.1, on the reverse strand, counting down.
TCGCGACATATCCCATTACCAGACAGAACTAAATCTAACTAGATCATACAAACAAGAGTTTGGATCTGGATATCATCAATTAGATTAGCTCAGTTCAATTATTTTGAATTAGATTCAATTAGGTTTAAGAAAATCGTGCTAGCACACGATTGAACCTAATATTCTCCTTCTATTATTATTAAAAGTTGTCTCGACTGAGCCAAATGTGTTTGTGCTCACTTAGGTATCTTTAGTTGGTCCGACTAGAGTTTGTCCACATTAGTAAAGGATTGTCTTAATTTATGAGATAAATTTGAGACAACACCTGCCATTTTCTGTCACCTACTAATTCTTGTCTTTTGACTTTGGTCAAACGTTAACCTTTGACCCTTAAATATCTGCCCATGTGTCATGCACCTATTGGAGAGCAGATAGGGGCTTGTCCCCTTGCTAGATTTTGGAAAGGAGGAGGTGCATGCCTAGGGAGGCATGCGCCCATGGATAGGGATGCCTGGAGTCCCATGCGGATGGGACTCTAGGTTGCTTATTGGTTTCTACTTAGGTTGCCCATAACTATAGACTTTGACCAATCTTTAGCATCATCTAAGGATGAATTAGTGGAGCTCTCATCTGATTAGATCAGGTGATGTCATCTCACCAATCAAATTTAGATCTGATTGCATGAAGCAACGTGATTGGTCGGGATGATGTGGCACTGCATGGCGCAGTAGGGTCTATATAAATCCTGTCTGCACCCAGCCTTCAAAGAGTTCTCTCTTAGCCCATGCCCAAGGCTGTCCCTCTCCCTCCTCCATGCCATCTTCTAATCCTTTCTCTCCTCTCCATGCCCAAGGGAAGTTGGGCTCTAGTTTGGTGAGATCCAGGCAAGAAAAGGCTGATGAGAAAGGAAGAAGGCAGCACTGCTGCAGAGACGACAGCAGATCATCGAAAGAAGTTTTGAAGATCCTCCAAATCAGATCTAGATCTAATTTTTGGAGAGGTAATAAAGATGGAGAAGATCTCTAGATACAGCTCGAGTGGATACCGATAGAGGCTAGGTGCTTGCATGGCTAGATCTAGAACCTCAGGCAATCAGTGTTGCATGCTAATTTATAGCTATGGCAAGTGCACCAGTCGATCAAGTAATAAAATGAATGAGTAGAGTATCGTCCCTAGAGGATTGAAAAATAAGTACTGAAAAGCTCTTTCCTATGCTTTATTTAGAAGATCGATTTATGACAATAAGAAATTAAAGAATAAAATAAAAAATAATTAAATTTTTTTTAAGAAAATAGAGAGAGTGTAAATTATTAGGGTTTTAAACTCAAGAGCAATAGATTACTAAGGCAATCGGTTCACCAACTCAGTCAATACAATATTCAGATTTTTAAATTAATTTTATTTCATGTGACGATGGAGTCTCCTAATTTATTCACTACCCTTTGATCCAGGCATAGCAAAACTATTAATATTTATTAATTACCCTTTGGTCCAGGTGTAATTCAAATAAATATTAATGCATTAAGTTTTGTGAAATCCTCTAATTAAAATACGCTGCATCCAAAGCACACTAAAATTCCCGCATGCATATGAATTCTAATTTGATTCATAATATAAGGTATATAATCAAGAAGCATTAACATAGATGTACTTGGTCCGTAACATCTATGTTCATCAGATCAATTTAGAAGATGGCCAGTAATCTAAAAGTATTAAGATCAGATTTATATACTCCTCATGAATAAAATTTTAAAATAATCACACTGAATATTGCATCAAAAGAGTGGCTACACCTTAGCCTTAGTAAAAGAAAATTTAGTTCATGATAACAAATTTAAAAACAGCGAATAAAATAAAAAGTATAGAGAAATTAGACTATTTGATTGCTGAAATTGATTATCCGTTGCTCTTAGTGTGGAGAACTTGGTGAAGAAAAAGATGCTCCTTGATCGATGTCTTGATTGTTGAAGAAAAATCCTTTTCTATTTCTCACAAATCACTCTTCTCTTTCTACCTCTCTCCTCTCTTTTTCTTTTTGTTTTTCTTTTTCTGACTTCTCTCTCTCTTTCTCTCTATCTCTCTTTCTCTCTGTCTCTCTCTCTTTCTCTCTTTCTCTCTCTTGCTCTCTGTCTCTCTTTTTTTTTTTTCACGATAATAGTAGGTTTTCATAGATAAAGAGTTTGATTTCTCCCCAAAATCCATCAAAAATTAGGTTTAAGACTTCCAAAACAACTCAAATTAAGATCTAGGTAATTCTGCCCGTTTGATCAACATCAAACGGTCCAAAAATGACTTAAAAGCCCCTTAAAATAATCCAGATCAAGTCGGATTTCATGCCAGCCATTGGATCAACCATTGAATTAAATCTGGACCATCTGATCACATAGAAAGAAGCCTTCTGATCTTTAGTTTAACGTCGGAATGAATCTCAACCGTTGGATCTCGATCGGGAGCTGTGGATGCCATCCATCAGCGCCTTCGTTTTGGCCGTCCGATCAAGTTTCAGTGAATGCCGCCCGTTGGATTAGACAAAATTCCCAAATTACCCTCCATAGATCAAGCGTGAGTCCGGTGTTGCTTGGACTGCCGCATTCTTCAGCCAATCAAAGCGTGCTTTATGCTGTGAAATTTCCGAATTGCCCTTCAGATGGTCCACTGTGCGCCATAAAAAATGCTGACATCATCCTGACATTAGCATTGCATCGACGAGTCGATCTGCTATTGCGATTGAACCGGGCCGAACCGCTGAGCCAATTTTCTGAATCGGTTTGAACTGAACCATTTTTTTTTTTTAAAAATTTAGTTTTGAGCTCGTTTGAAGTCCATTTTGCCTGAAATTTATTTCATCTGAATCAAAAGAATAAGATCTTCACATTGGTGGCCTTCTTTCCTACATAAGATTAATAAAAGTATCAATTTCTAAAGAAATAGATTAATTTATTTTATAATTTAATATTTTTATTAGTATATTTTTACCACTTATCACACCCCCCAACTTAGTCTTTGCTAGTCCCTTAGCAATATTTTATTTAATACCATATTTCAATGAGTTTATCCATCATAAAGATAAAATCTAGGATTAAAGGTCAAAAAGTTTAGAAAATACTGCTAACTAAGCATTGAGCTTCAGAAGCAAATTTTTCAGTCAATATAATTAAAAATTTTCTTAGAGTACATCAAAGATCTATAGCACTTGTGTTCATAATGACTAACTGACTAACTTTAGCATTTCAGTATTAAATTAAAAGAACAAAAGTATCTTCTCTTATCACCTATGTTGGTCAATTTTCTATACATTCTCAATTTTATACTCATGAATTAAGGTACCTTTCATACTGTCTTTCACTCTCTTTTTTTTTTTTACTGTGCTGAGCATCCTGGTCTTCCCTTCACCATTTTACGTAAATTTCCACACTTGATCTAGGTGCAGAGATCCAGTTACTAGGCTTTGGATAATCCACATATACTCTATCTTTTGCACTTCATTTTTAGACAGGTAGCTCTTTCCTTAAATTCAAATTTCTTTGATTAGAATGTATATTAATTATCAATTTTTAGTGATAATTGAATCCCCAGTTGGCCTTATAATCAATACCTACTTTGCCTTGTTAGTGTGCATGTGCAATTAGAAGTGCTAATAATCTTTTAATGACCTAAGTAGGCTGCTAAAAGTTGACCAACTAATCTACTTCTTTAACTCATTACATTCATTAGCAAATAATTCTATCTTTTATCACTTATCCAGTTTATCTTGCTCAAGATTTTCTTCTTGACACATGATTTTTTTTTTTTTAACTTATTCTACATTGTCTTAAAGGAGAAAGAAAAATAAAGGGTGCAATAAAGGATAGGAAGGAATACACCTGATTTGGTTCAGTCTAGTTCTTTGGAGCTTTGAAATTTTGCTTGAGTTCTCATTGATTTTTCTACAAAATTGAAAATATACACCAGAGCAGTAAAAGAGCAACAATAAATTACTGAAAAATAAAAGAAAAGAAAAATGATCAAAACTAAAAAGAAAAGAAACAACCTATCTAGTAGTTCTGATTTATAGTCTTCAGCTTGACTTTCTTTGAATTCTAAAGTGGATCAATCTAGTGCCACTTCAATTGAAATACTTTCATATTTGATTGCATCCTCTTTCAATTTCACATTGCTCACTTTTATAGTCTCAAACATGTTTTCTACAGAATTCTCATATAATGGATTGTCAATAATATCAATTAGAAAACAAGTTTGATTATCATCAGTTTGTTTAGTATCTTTGAAAAAATTAAAAGTAACTTGTTCGTCTTGGACTCTAAGAATTAATTTTTCTTGTTGAACATCTATTAAAGCTCCTCCAGTAGCTAAAAAGGGTCTCCCTAAAATAAGGGGTACATCATAATCTTCTTTCATATCAAGAACAATAAAATCAACAGGAAAAATAAACTTGTTTACCTTTACCAAGACATCCTCCACTATACCTCTTGGATATTTAATGGATCTGTCGGCTAATTGAAGAGTAATAGTGGTAGGCTTTGGTTCTCCTAGACCCAGCTTTTTGAAAATAGAAAAAGGCATGAGATTAATGCTTGCTCCTAAATCACATAAAACTTTATCAAAACTACAATCACCAATAATGCAGGGGATAGTAAAACTCTCTGGATCTTTTAGCTTCTATGGTAATTTATTTTGAAGTATTGCTGAGCATTCTTCATTCAAATTTATTCTCTCATGCTCCTTCAGCTTTTTCTTATTTGTTAAGATTTCTTTGAGAAACTTGGCATACCTGGGCATTTGAGTAATAACATCTATAAAAAGAATATTAATATGTAAATTCTTTAAAATTTTGAAAAAATTAGAAAATTCCTTATCTGGATGCTGTATTTGTCTCTCTAGAAATGGTAGTGGTGGCACATAGGGCTTCACATTTGGATCAGCAAATCGTATACCTGAAGACCATCCATTTGCTGGTTGTATTGGTGACTGACGAATTTTAGTTGATGGTTCCTTATTTGTAGTTGGCTCTTCAGTCTCATTCTTCTGATGTGGCTCCTCTAGCTTTGTACCACTTCTTAAGGTGATAGCATTGACTTGCTCCCTTGGATTTGTCTTCGTATTGCTTGGCAAGGATCCTTGAGGTCTCTCGGAGATTATTTTAGCCATTTGACCTATTTGCATCTCCAAGTTTCGAATTGCTGCTATTTGGTCCTGCCTAAGTTTGGCTTCCAAACTTTTTATAGTTGCTTCTTGGTTTTGCATAATTTTGACCATCAGTTTTCTTCCATGTTGGACTTCTTTTTAGGTACTTGGAATCCCAGGGGTGGCTGTTGTGCTGTATTTTGATTACTCCATAAGAAATTTGGGTGCTGCATCCACCCTTGATTGTATGTGTTGGAGTAGCGATTGTTTTGTTGCGGCCTAAAAAAATTACCAATATAATTAGCTGTATCAGTTGTTTTAGCAAAAGGATTACCTATCTGGCAATTGCTCGTATCATGTCCTCCTCCACATAGGTCACAAGTAATGCTCTGAATATGCATAGCTGTTCCCTTTAAGTTGTTGACTTCAACTCTAAGGGCTACAATTTTAGCTAGTAAGGTTGGCACGCAATCTACTCCCTGCACAGCTGCAAGTCTTTTTGGCATCATGCGCTCTGTCTACCATTGATAGCTATTTAATGCCATCTCATCGATCAGATGGAAGGTTTCTTCCTCCATTTTTTGATTAATGGTTCATCCTGTTTGCTGCATCAATCATAGAATGATTAGTAGGAGATAAACCATTATAGAAAGTTTGTACCTGAAGCCATACGGATAGTTGATGATGTGGACATCTCCTCAGCAATTTCTTGAAATGTTCTCAAGCCTCATATAGTATCTCCATGTCCATCTGCATAAAAGAAGTGATATCGTTGCGCATCTTGGCAGTCTTGGAAGGTGGAAAGTACTTGGCTAAGAATTTTTGGGCTAGGACATCCCAAGTTGTAATAGAACCTGCAGAAAGAGAATAAAGCCAACTCTTAGCTTTGTCCCATAAAGAGAAAGGAAATAACCTTAATCTAATAGCATCATCTGACACCCTATTAATTTTAAAAGTATCGTAAAGTTCAAGAAAATTAGAAATATGGGCATTCGGATCATCATGCACGTGTCCACTGAATTGGACAGTTGATTGAATCATTTGGATCATCGCCGATTTTATTTCGAAGTTGTTTGCTCGTACAAGTGGTCTCCTAATGCTTGAAGCTGCATCGACTATAGATGGTGTGATGTAATCATTTAATGGACGATATACTGGTCGAATAGCTTCATGTTGTCCTTCGGTCGCCACATCCAATCCTAGATTGATATCGTTAGGATCTTCAGCTGCCATGTTCCTCTCTTATTGTAATCTTCTAATGGTTCTTTCAATTTCTAGATCTAAAGGGAGTAAATTACTATATCCAGTATGTGTCATGCACTAATTTTTTTTTTTTAAATAATAAAAATTAAAAATAAATTTCTAAAGTAAAGCTAGGATCAAAATTTCAATATTATTTTAGACACAATCCCCAGCAACGGTGCCAAAAACATGATGTGTGCTAATTTATAGCTATGGCAAGTGCACCAGTCGATCAAGTAATAAAGTGAATGAGTAGAGTATCATCTCTAGAGGATTGAAAAATAAGTATTGAAAAGCTCTTTCCTATGCTTTATTTAGAAGATCGATTTATGAGAATAAGAAATTAAAGAACAAAATAAAAAATAATTAAAATTTTTTAAGAAAATAGAGAGAGTGTAAATTATTAGGATTTTAAACTCAAGAGCAATGGATTACTAAGGCAATCGGTTGACCAACTCAGTCAATACAATATTCAGATTTTTAGATTAATTTTATTTCATGTGACGGTGGAGTCTCCTAATTTATTCACTACCCTTTGGTCTAGGCAGAGCAAAACTATTAATATTTATTAATTATCCTTTGCTCCAAGTGTAATTTAAATAAATATTAATGCATTAAATTTTGTGAAATCCTCTAATTAAAATACGCTGCGTCCAAAGTGCACTAAAATTCCTGCATGCATATGAATTCTAATTTGATTCATAATACAAGGTATATAATCAAGAAGCATTAACATAGATGTACTTGGTCCGTAACATCTATGTTCGTCAGATCAATTTAGAAGATGGCTAGTAATTTAAAAGCATTAAGATCAGATTTATATACTCCTCATGAATAAAATTTTAAAATAATCACACTGAATATTGCATTAAAAGAGTGGCTACACCTTAGCCTTAGTAAAAGAAAATTTAGTTGATGATAATAAATTCAAAAATAGTGAATAAAATAAAAAGTATAGAGAAATTAGACTGTTTGATTGCTGAAATTGATTATCCGTTGCTCTTGGTGTGAAGAACTTAGCGAAGAAAAAGATGCTCCTTGATCGATGTCTTGATTGTTGAAGAAAAATCTTTTTTTATTTCTCACAAATCACTCTTCTCTTTCTACCTCTCTCCTTTCTTTTTCTTTTTATTTTTCTTTTTCTAACTTCTCTCTCTCTCTTTCTCTCTATCTCACTTTTTTTTTTCACGACAACAGTAGGTTTTTATAGATAAAGAGTTTGATTTCCCCTCAAAATCCATCAAAAATTAGGTTTAAGACTCCCAAAACAAATCAAATTAAGATCTAGATAATTCTGCCCGTTTGATCAACATCAAATGGTCCAAAAACCACTTAAAAACCTCTTAAAATAATCTAGATCAAGTTGGATTTTATGCCAGCCATTGGATCAACCATTGGATTGAATCTGGGCCATCCGATCATATAGAAAGAGGCCTTCTGATCTTTAGTTTAACATCGGGATGAATCTCAGTCGTTGGATCTCGATTGAGAGCTAGGGATGCTATCCAACAGTGCCTTCATTTCGATCGTTCGATCAAGTTTCAGTGAATATTGCTCGTTGGATCAGACAAAATTCTCAAATTATCCTCTGTAGACCATGCACGAGCCCGGTGTTGCATGGACCGCTGCGTTCTTCAGCCAATCAGAGCATGCTTTATGCTGTAAAATTTTCGAATTGCCCTTCAGATGGTCCACCATGCGTCGCAAAAAATGCCAACATCATCCTAACGTCAGTGTTGCATTGACGGGTCAGTCTGCTGTTGCGATTGAACCGAACCAAACCGCTGAGCCAATTTTTTGAATCAGTTTTTTTTTTTTTTTTTGAAATTCAATTTCGTGCTTGTTTGAAGTCCATTTTGCCTGAAATTTATTTCATCTGAACTAGAAAAATAAAATCTTCACATTGGTGGCCTTCTTTCCTGCATAAGTTAATAAAAATATCAATTTTTAAAAAAATAAATTAATTTATTTTATAATTTAATACTTTTATTAGTATATTTTTACCACTTATCAATCAGCATCATCATCAAAGGGTAATCTGATTACCCAGCATCAAAGTATAATTAAATCAAATTTAATTTATTTTTATTTTTATTTATTAGATCTATAAAATTAAATCTAAAATATCTTAGATTTGATATGGATATATGAGAGAAATTTTTGAAATATCTCCCTCGATCCGATCAGATCTGAATGAACCTGATCCAGAAAATCAGGATTTCTCCTTCAGACTGCCACTAGCATTGCAGGGGAGACCATGAGGTAGAGAAATAGCTCCTCTTTAGATTCAGGTTTGGCTAGTAGGAGGGCGAGCTGAGGTAGTTTTTCAACTCATCTAATGCCTTTTGACATTCCTAAGTCCAGTAAAAATCTTTTAGTTTCTTGAGGATTTGGAAGAAGGGCATGCAGTGTTCGATCGATCTCGAGATAAAATGACTCAAAGATGCCACCTTCTCGATCAGGCACTGAACTTTCTTGATGGATTTTGGAGCGGTCATCTCCTGGATAGCTCAAATTTTCTTCGGATTGGGCTCGATCCCTCATCTCGAGACCATGAATCCTAAAAATTTTTTTGAGGCTACGCTAAAGGCGTACTTGATTAGGTTCAGATTCATCTTATATTTCCTAAGCACATTGAAAGCCTCTTCAAGGTTAGTGGCATGATTGATAATCTCTCGGCTTTTGACCAGCATGTTGTCAACGTAAACCTCCTTATTGTGGTTGAACTGCTCCTTGAAAATTTTATTGTTTTAGCGCTGGTAAGTCGCGCCTGCATTTTTAAGCTTGAAGGGCATGATCCTGTAATAGTAAAGACCATGATTAGTAATAAAAGCAGTCTTCTTCTTGTCCTTCGGTGCCATCCGAATTTGGTTGTAGCTAGAGAAGGCATCCATGAAGGTGAGGAGCTCATAGCCTGAAGAAGCATCCACCAGTTGGTCAATTTTGGGCAAAGGATAGCTGTCTTTTGGGCAAGCCTTATTAAGCTTCTTGAAGTTGATGCACATCCTCCACTTGTCGTTGGCTTTCTTGACCAGGATCACATTAGACATCCAAGTTGGATAGCCGAGTTCTCGGATAAATCTAACGTTGAGAAGCTTGTTCACTTCTTCTACTATTACCTTCAGTCTTTTTGGCGCATGGCCTCAAACTTTTTCTTTCACTGGTCGATGCTTGGGGTCAACGATCAGTCGATGTTCCATAACCTCGATGTCAATCCCAAGCATATCTATCAAAACCCAGGCGAAGATGTTGGCATTCCTCCGTAACAAGGCGATGAGCTACTCTCGAACTTCATCTTCCAGGTTGGAGCAAATTTGGATCGTATGCTTCGCATTTCCATCATTTAGGGGGATGATCACAAGATCTTCTATGGTCTCGTCTTGTTCTTCGGCATGGTCATCGTGGACATCTAGCCTATCAATAGGATAAGGGTCGGACCATTCTTCCTTTTGCAAGGCAATTGAGTAGCAGTTCCTTACCGGAGCATGATCTCCCCTGACCTCTCTGATCCCATAACTTATTGGAAATTTCATCTTCAAATAATAAGTTGATACCACCGTCCAAAGCACATTTAGAGCAAGTCGACCGAGAATTGCATTGTAAGCAGAGAGAGCCTTTACTACTAGGAAATGCACCTACACTCTGGATTGCCTTAGATATTGCCCTGCAGCCATGGCTAGAGTTATTACACCTTCAACTGGTACTGCAGCACCAATAAAGCCTACTAAGAGGGAGTTTATTAGTCCAAGCTGACTATCAGATATCGATATTTTGGAGAAAGCATCATAAGACAAGACGTCAACCAAACTTCCATTATCAACTAGGATGCGACGTACATCATAGTTTGCTATATTTAAAGAGATTACAACCACATCATTACGCAAAAACTATACCCTCCATGCATCTACCTTAGTGAAGAAAATGGGTTATTCAGTCCTCCATCTCTTCACTGATCCCTCAGATCCACTGGCCTCTTCTCGCTGAAGTCCCCTAAAGATAGTGTTGATGATGCTGAGAGGTGCCCAATCTTCTTATTGTTCCTCCCTTCTTGATGGTTCTGGCTGCGATAGTATCCTCAATCGATCTTCTCTTGCTTCAGGTCGATGTCTAAGGAATTGACCTAGTCGGCTTCATCTGATGAGCTCCTCGATCTCGTCTTAGAGCTGAATGTATTCTTCAATATTGTGGCCATGGTCACGATGGTAGAGGCAGTATTTACTAGGATTACAATTGTTAGGGTGAGTGCGCATCCTTTTAGGCCTCAATAGTTGCTCCTTGATCTCCATCAACACTTGCATTTTTGGAGCATTGAGGGGGACGTAGTTATGAAATCTTCTGGAGAGAGAACTTCTTCATGCCCTTTCATTAGAGCTTCTTTGACGATGAGCTTGAGAAGGAGTTCGGGCTTACTTGCGCTCGGAGGGAGTCTGTAAGCACGGTCGAACTTCATTCGATCCTCCATCAACCTTGGGTTTATTAGACTTGCCCGCCTGCCACTCTCCTGTGGTTGCCTCATCTTTTAATTTGAAGACTTCTTCCACTTGGGCATATCCTTCAACCCGAGCTAGTAGATCAGCAAAGTCCCTAAGGTACTTCTTCTCTAGGGAGAATAGCAAACCATTCTTCTGAAGGGCCCCCTTGAGTGCGACCAATGCAATAGACTAGTTCAGGTTTCGGAACCTCCAACGCAGCAGCACTTAAATTGGATGACATAAGCCTAGGATAGGATTCCTCCTCCTTCTGCTTGATATTCATTAGAAAATCCTAATCTTGGTGCGGACGTCGGCTGTTGACGAAGTGAGCCACAAACTGATGGCTTATCTGATTAAAGAAGAAGATCGTACCTGGTCTCAACATTGAGTACCAGTTTCTTACTGCTTCCTTTAAGGTAGATAGGAAAGCTCGATATAATATGGCGTCTGGTGCACCATGGAGCAATATCATGTTTCGAAAGGCTTCCAGATGATCGATTGGATTAGAGGTTCCATCGTAGCTTTCAAATTGGGGAAGATTTGAAGTTCGACAGGAATGGACTCTTGCATAATTCAGAGAGAGAAAGGAAGATCAGTGCGGACGTCGTCATGGTGAGCTGGGGGACGACGTGGCCGAGCTCCTCAATCCGTCGATCCATCCCCTACAGTTTTTGATCGATGACGTCATCTCGATCGCATAGACCTTGGAAGGCTTCCGACTGTAGATGGAGAAAGTCTCTTCCTAGTGAAAAGAATCATGATTCGAACAAGGATCCTCTGCTCTCTGTTTTCTCTTCCTAGGGGCAACGAATATGCTAACCCAAGTGCTTTCTTTCCTTGGGATCGAATCCTGACATCTCTGATGGTGGATTTTCTGATGGAAATTGCCATCCGAGGGCTGCCGCATATGCCTGCACCATCTTCAGTGAGACCCTTGAACCCGCTGTATCAGCAGATTAAACTGCTTCAGGATCTATCGTGGCCATCGGTGGAGGAGAAGGTTGAAGCGCCGGCGCTGGAGCCAGGAACAGGCGGATCTGGTTCGGATCTAGATGGCAGAAGTGGTAGATCTCTGGATAGTCGCCTTCTTTGGAGGCATTTCTCTAGGGATTGAGGGAGAGGATGGAGATGGAACCTTGAAGAAGAAGATCCAAAGGGTTGGCTGAGCACTTCCTTTAAGAACAAGGGTACCTCAGGAACAGAGGGCCTTTCCTCTAGCACCAATTCTATTAGTGTAGAATCTGGTTGACGCCGGATCGAGCTAGAGTCGAGGAGGACGAGGTCGCCATCGGTGATCCTGCAAAACAAAGTTCTATCCGGAGTCGGTGGTGGTGGCTCCAGTAGGATCCTCCGACGATCAAGTCAGCTCTTCTGGTCCAACAGAAATGGAGTGCTCAGAAAAGAGTTCCGCAGAATTTTGGGAAAGAAGAAGAAAAGCTTAGAGAAGACGTATCTATAGGATCCTCTTTTGTAGATGGAGCCTATAGCGAGCTGATAGTGATAGCCATAACCATCTGGTAGTGGGCCGCTCAGGGCTACCTATAGCAGACTGATAGTGGCAGTCGTAACCATCCAGTAATGGGCCACTCGGAGCCACATGGAGTTCATGATGGAGAGAGGTGTCCGTTGTTGTGATGTGCTCATTCGTCGAGATTTAATAGTTAAAGTTTGAAGGAAGCAGATGTTGGTTGGTGAAAAGCTTTGACATACATCAACTCTAATGGAGTTCAGACTCCTAAAGGAAATACGGCTAAAGAAGATCATCCGAAAGGAATACTAATTAGAATCTGAAAGTAATCCACTAGAGAAATCTAGATAGAGTTCGACTGATGGAGAAGTCCAGAAGAAGTCCGACTAGTGGAGAAATCTGATTGAAGAAGAGATCAGAAAGGAGTTCGGCTCTTGGAGGAATCCAACTGAAGGAGAGGTCCGAAAGAAGTTTGGCTCCTGGAGGAATCTGACTGAAGAAGAAGTTCAGAGGGAGTTCATCTCCTGAAGGAATTCGACTGAAAGAAAAGTTTGAAGGAAGTTTGTCTCCTAAAGGAATCTGATTGAAGGAGAGGTTCAGAGGGAGTTCGGCTCCTAAAGGAATCTAACTGAAGGAGAAGTTTGGATGGAGTCCAGCTCCTAAAGAAATTCGATTGAAGAAGAAGTCCAGATGGAGTTCGACTCCTGGAGGAATCCGATTGCAGGAGAAGTCCAGATGGAGTTTGGCTCCTAGGAAGTTTGGCTCTAGAAGGAATCCGACTGAAGAAGAAGTCCAGAGGAAGTTTGGCTCCTAAAAAAATTTGATTGAAGAAAAAGTCCAGAAGGAGTTCAGCTCCTAGAGGAATCCAATTGAAAGAGAAGTTTGGAAGGAGTTCGGCTCCTAGAGGAATCCGACCGAAGGAAAAGTTTGAAAGGAGTTTGGCCACTAGAAGAGTCGACCGCTGGAGGAGTTCGAAAGGGGGTCGGCTGCTGGAGGAGTTCCCGATCGAAGCTCTTCCATGATTACCAGTTACATTAGGCTAAGCATCAGACTGGACTTCGGCGAGAGCAGGATTTATCTCCAATAATATCCTTAGTCTTTCTCAAGTACATAAGGATACATTTCATAGAAGTCTAGTGCTCTTCATCTGGATTTGACTGATACTTACTCGTGACACCATAGCATGCATAATATCAGGTCATGTACATAACATGGCATACATGAGTCTCCCTATTGCCGAAGTATAAGAGATCTTGCTCATGCATTCAATATTTTCTGGTGTGTTGGGACACATCTTCTTAGAGAGATGAATGCCATGTCTGAAGGGCACCAGTCCCCTCTTGGAGTTTTTCATGCTAAACTTTTTTAGCACTTCCTCTATGTACATCTTCTATGATAGACCGAGCATCCTATTTGGTCTATCCCTATAGATCTTTATTCCTAATATAAAAGATGCTTCTCCTAGGTCTTTCATAGAGAACTCTTTTGACAACCACATTTTGATAGATATCAACATAAGAATATCATTCCCAATCAAGAGAATGTCATTCACGTATAGTACAAGGAAGATAATAGTGCTCCCACTGACTTTTGAAAACATATGGCTCCTCTTCATTTTTGATGAAACCAAATGATTTGATCATATTGTTAAAATGAGCATTCCTACTCAGAGATGCTTGTTTAAGTCCATATATTGACTTTTGCAGCTTGCAGATCTTATGATCACTATCACTAGATGTGAAACCAAGCAACTATTGCATATAGATATCTTTCTTAAGATATTCATTTAAGAATGCCATTTTCACATCTATCTGCCATATTTCGTAATCAAAATAGGCTATAACAGCAAGCAGTGTGCAGATAGCTTTTAGCATGGCTACTGGCAGAAAGATCTCCTGATAGTCAATGTCTTCATGCTAACTATACCCTTTCACTACGAGCCTAGCTTTGAATATATCTACATTCCCATTGGCATCTATTTTTCTCTTGAAAATTTATTTACACCCAATAGATACTATACCTTCAGGTGGATCTACCAAGATCTAGACTTGGTTCGAGTGCATCGAGTCAATCTTTGACCTCATTGCCTCTAACCATTTCTCAGAGTCGATATCTGATATCATCTTGTCATAGATCTTGGGATCATCACCATGAATCCTATTTTTCATGAGGAATATTTCTTCTACATCCTTTAAAATGGTACCTAAGTACTTTTCAAGAGGATGGAAAATCCTAATTGATTTATGAGGTGGAAAAGTAGTATATGGACTGGCTCTAACTGGTTTGGTTCCATAGGTTCCTTAGCTCGATGCTCTTCGGAGATCTTCTCCTCAAGCCTAATCTATCTTCCGATGCCACCATCTTGAATAAACTATTTTTCAAGAATGATAGCATGTTGACTCACAATCACATTGTGGTCTTTTAGAATGTAGAAATTGTATCCTAATAACTCCTTAGGATATTCAATAAAATGAGCTCTAAAGGACCTAGACTTTAATTTATCCACCTGCTATTTCTTAACATGGATCAGACAATCTCAAATTCTAAGATGACTCAGACTTGGTTTCTTACCATGCCATATCTCATATGGTGTGGTATGAAAGGTTTTAGAGGAAATCCTATTTAGTAGGTATATTGCTGTCATTAGACTATGTTGCTAAAGAAAATCAAGAAGGTCGGTGAAGCTCATTAAGGATTGAACCATATCTAATAAGTTCTCCACTCTAAAATTTTGTTGACTTGAGGCATTCTAGATGGAGTCCATTATGAGACCATGCCATTGTTCTTGAGATAGTCTAAAAATTTCCGACTAAGATATTTGCCTTCTTGATCTAATCGAAGAATCTTAATGAGTTTTCTGGTTTGCTTTTCTACTTCGTATCTGAATTTCTTGAACTTTTTAAAGGCTTAAACTTGTGTTGCATCAAATACACATACCCATACCGAGATAGATCATTGGTAATGGTAAACAAGTAGATATAATTGCCTCTGGTCGGTACATCAAATGGGCTACACACATCTGTATGTACTAGGGCAAATAGGTCTACGGCCCATTCCCCATATCCTATAAAAGGAAGCTTGGTCATTTGCTCTAAAGGCATGATTAACAAATCGGATATGACTCAAAAGTCAATAGATACATAATTTCGAATTTCTCCAATTTGTTGATCCTATCTTTGGCTATATGACTTAGCCTAAGATGCCATAGATACCTATCATTTAGACTATCCCTAGGTCGCTTAGATCCTATGGCATTCACGTTTTTCTTGATATTTAATATAGACACATCAACATGCAACTGATAGAGATCGTTAATCAAGAAACCACTTGTAATTTTATTTCTTTCAAAAAGAATAGTACAGTGGTCCCTAAGAAAGCTAATTATATAACTTTCCTATGTTAAACAAAAAATAGAAATCAACTGTCTGGTTGCTGTAGGCATAAAATAATAGTCCCTATATAATAAATCTAATCCTGATGGTAATCGAAGAGGATAGATTTTCATGACCACAGCAGCAACACTTGCTCTATTTTTGATGCGCAAGATCATCTCACCATTCCTCAATCTCCTGCTCTCCTCAAGATCCTGCATAGAAGTGCATAAGTGAGCACTAAAATCAGAGTCAAGCACTCAACTGGATGCAGAAAAAACTATAAGGTTAGATTTTATAATGAGCATACCTTCAGAAGGACCTGTCTCCTTCTTGTTCTTCATGTTGGCTAAGTATAAAGGACAGTTCTGCTTCTAATGGCCATCAGTGTTGTAATGAAAACTCTTTTCTTTGTCAGCAGTCTTCTTCTTCAGCTCTTTCTTCTTCTTCTTCCTACCTTTAGTCTTCTGCTTCTTTGCAGACTTCTTCTTTTTAAAAGACTTATTTTTAGAAGAAATCCGCTCCACAGCAAGTACTGAGCCCTTTGAACTTTTCAGAAAAAGCTCAGTAGTAACCAGCATATTCATGAGTTCGGCCAAGGTACACTAAAGCTTATGCATATGGAAGTTCATGATGAACTATCCATACGCATCAGATAAGGACTACAAGATCACATCAATCTATATATCCTTGTTAAGCATGACACCAAGTTTCTCAAGCTCTTTTAGATCCTTGATCATTATCAAATAATAATCTTGGACCGATTGCCCATCATGCATCAGAGCCTTAAAAAGTCTCCAAGAGACTTGATACCAAGCTGTGCGACCCTACTCACCGAACAACTTTGCAGGTGAGCCAACATTTGGCAAGAAATCTTGATGTCTTCATGTTGGAGCTATAATTCATCAGACATTGAACTCAACATGTAGTACCTAGCTTTATTGTCATTGTCCATCCATTTCTCTAGAGATGCTCTCTAATCTACAGTCGGATAGTCTGGCAAAGTGTGTGGATCCTGGTCCAATATATAAGATAGCATATCAAAATCCAAAATGATTTTGTAGTTCCTGATTCAATCCTTATAATTTGGTCCAATCGGTCTGTGGGTGTCTAGGATTCGAGCTAGTTGATTTGACATAGATATTTTCTATAGAGAGTCAAAGTTTATAGTTAGATTTTATAATTAGACTTAACCAATTTATTTAAAAAAAAAAATTTAAATAAATTAGGCTCCCACTATTTTCTTAAATGCCTATACTTTTTTGGTAGAGATGCAAAAATCTTCATAATCATAAACGTCTAGTGGGTGGTGTGGCCCTACCGACTGGCTTACCACCTCATCTAATAGTTATTAGTATTGGATCAATTAATGAGTGGACAACTCTTGTCCAATAATTCTCTAATCATGGTGTACCTAAATCTAATTTCTAATTCATGAAGCTCATCATGCCCAAAATATTATTCTAATCCTTAGTTAAGTCAGATCCACCATTTGCATGAATTGGATTTCTAATTAGATCCCTCACCATATCTAGAATATTGAGCCCAATCCATTCTCTAACCCATAGCATCCAATGCTTAATAGATATGGTTACGTCTTTTCGATGCAACTAAACCACTGTAACTAGTCGAGAACAATCAATGTCGAAAAGGATCCACATATCTACAATGGTGGAAGACCTATAACTTAACATTTTCTTAGGAAGATTTGATTTAGGTCTATTAAACTTGACTTGACTTAGTCATAATAATTATGACTAACCTAGTGGCATGGGTGAGCTCGAATTATTAGCCACCTCAAACCAGAATTGGATTGATCCAATCAGCCAGGTAAGTAAGATCAGTGGGAGGAATATGCCATTAACTCACTATGAATGCATTCAAGTCGAGTAGCTTCTAATTAAAAACCACTGGTCATATCTACCAAACTTATCTTAGACACCAATTTATCAAATCAGAACTAATTGGCTTAGCCTACAATCCAGGCTCCAACTGCGGAGCCAAATTAAATCTTGACTTGATCAACCATATGTGATTGTGAGTCGATCTTGATCCAAACTTAATCCTATTGGGTTGGTCAATTTTAAGCACTTTTGACCCCACTTAACGAACTCTTGATTCGATTTGATCAACCACTTGACCTAATTAAGCTACCCATACTCGAACCTAATTTTGTAAAGGTATCTTAGATCTGAAAATTCATAATTTTTAGATCTAATTGGTTTTATAATCTTAATTCTTAATTAAGTTTATGTTCATAAACAAAATATGTATAAAAAATCCTAGGTTTTCAAGATCTAGGATTTTATGAAAAAGTAAGTTCAGATTTCTAATTAAGGACAGTCACGTGGCACTCCTACACGCCATAAGAGCACCCTATCGAATGAAAAGTGAGGGCCTTTAAATCCTTCTTACTCTTATGATTGGATGGTCAAGGAGAATGCCTTAATCAAAATTTAATCTACACTATAAAACTTGTTACATCTAAATCATATATCGTATATACAATAAATGATCTAACTTATATATGCTTTGCATACATCTCATGTATTAGAAATAAATATTTACATGCATGATTTAGATTTGATTATATCTAATATAATATCTAAAAATAAATTTTAAATTGATCAGATCAAAAGAAAATTTATTCTAGACAAATCATAGATCAAATCTATAAACCTAGTCTAGACATGCATCTCAAACATCATATATATAAATTAAAATTTTTAATTTTCTAATTTCAGATCTGATTACATTTAATATTATATCTAAAATCCTTAATATTAGAATATAAAATTAAATTAAAATCAAATCTAAAGAGCTGCTAATGTGGCTTTGATACCAGTTAATGAAAAATCTAGTTTTCCACCACAGGATTGATCAGATCTATAGAAAAAGTTTTAAAAAATCTTTTATAAATTTTGATCAAATTTGAGAGTTCTCAGATCTAATCTTTATGATCTAATATTAAAAAATAAAAATAAATAAAAATAAAATTAATAATTGTATCTAATTTGGATAAACTAGTTATCCTATCAATGATCCATCATTGTCCGGGGTTCTGGATCTAGCCATGCAAGCACCTAGCCTCTACCAGAGTTTACTTAGGCTGGTTATAGATGTCTTCTTCTTTTAAATTTGATCTCCAAAAATTAGATCTAGATCTGATTTGTAGATCCTTCAAAAATAATAATTGAAGGTAGCCAACTCATCTCACAAACACGTTGTCTCTTGCTTGATCTTTGTGCCAATGCTTTGGATCATCTTTGTTGGAATTTAGCCCAACCTTTAGGCATGGAGAAAAGAAAGAGAAGGAGGAAGATGAGGCATGGAGCAGAGGAGGGGTGGTAGCACTTTGGCATGGAGAAAATAGATGCATCATAACCCTAGGCACAATAGGGGTTTAAATAAACTCTGCTACGCCATGTAGTGCCACATAGTATCAACCAATCATATTGGTTGATTTATTCTGATTTAAATCTAATTGGATATATGATGTCACTTGATCCAATCAAATTAGAGACCCCAAAAGTCATCCATAGATGGTGCCAACAATAGATATGCACAAAGCTTTGGCGCCTAGGTCTTTGATCCCATTAAGAAACCCTAGTCCCATCTTCATGGGACTCTCTCCTCTTATTCCCCATGTGTGCATGCCAACATGGGGTGTGCACACATATTTGTGCATGAGAACCCAAGGGGGCATGCGCCCCTAGAAAATCTCCAGGGATGCACGCTCCCAGCCCTTTCTTTCCTACATATGGTCAACCCTTGACCCCATGTCCTGACAGTGATAAGAATTGGCAGGTCTTGTTCTATCGAATATAGGAATTGACAGGTGTTGTTCTATTCCCATCTGATGGATTAGGATAATATTTTTCTAACCTAGACAAACACTAGTCAAACCAAGATAAAGCCATATAGAGTTCTTGGGTGCACCCAAACTAATTTAGCTCAGCCGAGATGAACTAGAAAGACTATATAAGGAGAATATTAGACTCAGTCATGTGCTAGAATGATTTTCTTGAATCTAATTGGATCCAATCTAAATCAATCAAACTAGATTAGCTTAACTGATGATATCTAAATCTAAATTCTTATTTGTGTGACCCAGTTAGATTCAGTTCCATATGGTAATGAGACATATCGTGATCGACATCATCTAAACTGAAGGAACCAGATCTAGGGTTTCACAGATAGATCTTAAAACTTTTTCAAGATCTTGTAGAGGAAGACTTAAATAAATCTAAAATTTATTTAAATAACCATGTAAACACCTAGATCTCAGATCTATTACATGATTAAAACATGATATTAAATCAAAAATTAAAATCAAATAAGATAGAAAAAGGTTGATCAAATCAACCTAGATCTACACTATATCAAATGCAGGTATGAAGTTAATAGATTAGATCTATTACCTGAGCAAGTTAGATGTTCTAACTTGCTGATCTAGGCTTAAGGATGAAGTCATGAGCCACATATGCATCCAACCTCTAGGAGTCATCTACATGAGCCGACGATCTCTAATCTGAAGTCCGATGCAGGAAATCAGCACAGCATGCTAGTACTGTGCTGATCCTTCTTCGATGATCGATCTGATGCTCCCTTCTTTGAAATTTGGACTCTCCAAAATATGAGAAGGAGGATGAGAGTTTGCTAATCTGAGACTCTCTAAAAGAACTCAAAAGAAAGGAGGAGAGATTGAAAATAAAACAGCCCTAGAAGAAGACCCTCTTCTTCTTCTCTTTTCTCTCATTTAGACACCTAGTTTGGTGCCTATGGAACCCACACGCCCAAGGACCCTCTTCCTCTAAATTTTGCACACCCCAAACCTCTCCTAAATCTCTATATTTCATGAAAAAATTAAAATAAAATTCATCCAATAAATAGAGAAAAAGAAGAGTCCAAGTTAGGTCAAATTCTTAGACTAGGAATAACCAAACATGGAAAGTTGTTGGGGCACCCAACTCTTGGGCGCCTCCTCCATAATTTTTGGCATGGATCAGCAAGGGAGGGCACACAAAAAAGAAGATTATTTTCATGGAATAAGAGAAGAATTAATTAAAATAGGGGTGGCACTCAAGGAAAGATATTTTGGTCAATAAGGATTCTATCTCATAGAATCCTAAGCAAAACCAATTCCTCCTTTGACTTGGTCTTCTACCTAACTTCCAAATATGTCTTGGAGGAAGAGAGGATATTGTCATCCACAATGTTCCAGGCATCACCTAGCTCTAATACCAAATTGTAGACCCATGATATCGCTCGAATGCCAATCATCCCTGGCATCACAAGCACCATTACCATGCTGTGGAAACTCCTAATCTTTAGCATGGACCTGAAAGAACCTGTGACGTTCTCTATGGGTAGCAAACCACTGATCCTCCATTTGGATCTATGATGGGGTGCCTCCCTCCATGTGCTTGAGGGAGACGCTCCCCTTCTCTAGGGCTTCTTCAAGAACCCTAGGGCTGCAACTCTAAAGAGAAGAGAAGAAGAGAGTTGAGGGAGAAAAGGTCTGTATTGATTTCAACCTTTAAAATCCCAATACAACCTATGTATTTATACATAGCCATTAGGCTTGACCAAAAACTCTTCTGGCTAACCCAATATATTAAAGCACTCACCGAGCCCATGTACATCCATGTCTCCCATGCTCTCATCCTCTGGATCTAGATCCGACCCATACATAAATTAGCCATCTTAAGACCTCTCAAACTAGGCCTTAAGACCCCTAGGATCAACCCAGACCCTAGCACAAAATAGACCCTTGCGTAACTCTACCCATGCATTGAGCCAGCTCAATCTTAGCATTGAGCTGGCTCAGTCGACTAAGTTCCACCGGGCCGGCTCAATTTCAATGCTGGCTCAGTCGGCTAAGTTCCACTAGGTCGGCTTAGTCTGAAACTGAGCCAGCCCAATCCTATACCATGCTAGTAGTTTCGAACGTATAGCTCTTTATTTTTCTTAAGCACTAAGACTTAGCCGATCTAGTTTTGGACTGAGCTGGCTAACCTGCAGAAAATCTCTTTTCTGCAGTCTTGATTCTACGACTTTGATTTCTTGCTTCACCTTGTGTCTCAAGTCTCCAAATCACCAACCAAGCCCCTGAAATCCCTAGAGCCAACCTCCTGACTCCTCCCATGGCCTCCTAAGGCTTGAAAGCACCACAAATCCTCACAATCTCCACCTTGGTGCCCTAAGCCTTGGCAAGTTCCTCGGCAATGCCCTCCTGCACGATCCCGCTGTCTCTACACACTCGATAACACCTATGCAAACATCACCTCTGCCAATTCTCTTCAGCTGTTGTGCACCCCTGAGGCATTTGGGATGACCGCCTCCATCGCTGAAGATCTTTGCTTGCTTTTTAGCACCATCCTGAAATTGTAGGATTCCTTCTACTTAGCAGCTACATCAGTTTCTCTGAACTTTTCTGGAGAACCTACAGCATTTCTACACCAGCGCATGCTGTACCACCTAACACGATCTCCTTAGAGCTACGCCTGTCCACCTGCATGCACCACTCCACCCGAAACTGTGCATCATCGATGCTTTGAGCTCGTGCTAAATTTTTTCTCCACTTGTGAAGCCACAACTACAGAGCTCCACCTATATCTGAAGTCCACCTGATGCCATAGAAGTCAACTCCATCATTGAGTTCCTTAAGGCCAATCACTCAATGCTACACTGCTGAGCCTGCTGCTGCACCTCGAATACCGTCACTGCCCCTTCAAACCCTCCGCACTCTGCATCCCTCTTCGAAGCCATCTCGGATACCTCCGCAAACCATGGGCACCTTCAAAATCCAACAACTCATCCAACTCTTCTGAATCCAGCAACTGAACCTTAAAAAATTTCATCCTAGTCCTTCTCTTCTGCCCCTACACCAGCCATCGCTTTAGTTGCGCCTGCAGAACCATCCTTCACCTGAACCACAACTCTTCCTGATGCCCCTATAGAAGAAACCTAATCCATGATACTCTCAACTGCTAGAGACCTTCTAGCACTTCCTGAGACCCCCTAGCTTTTCTTGAGACCTGCACCCAATCTTCTTGACATACCACTGACACTCTTTGCTAAGATACACCCCTCGACTGCAGCACCACCAAGCCTCTCTCAGCCCTGTGTCTCTAGGGAAGCGCTCCTGTAATACTACAGCGCTTCCTGACTCATCTCTATACTACACTATAGCTGCCCAGCTCTAACCTGCTAGACCTCCACGGATCATCCATCTTCATCACTCCTAAGGCTTCATAAATTCATGCTCTGATCGAACTGCTGAATACATCTTCGACTACTTCCCCACCTTCCTGACATCAAAGGACGTATAGTCTCTTCTTCAACCTTCCTTCAATCATTACCCATTGGGAAACCTCTCTTCAACAGCCCCACACTACCCATCTTCCTAGAGAATCTTGATGCTCTCTACTAAGATACCTCCCTCAACTGCTATATCATCGAGCCTCTCTCAGCCCTGCATCTCTAGGAAAGTGCTACTGCAGCACTCCAGCGCTCTCTGCCTATCACATAATCATCATACATCTTGGACTTTTTATAAAGATTGATCAGCAAATCATGCACTAAATACTTCCACCCTGGGAAAATCCCTTTTTGTTAATCCTCTCAACCTCCACCTTCAACCCGCTGCTTCTAATTGGCCAAACCATAGCAATAAAAAAGATAGATTTGAGATATACCATGGAATCCTTAAGCAGATTTCTGATTTCACCTTATACGACTTCTCCTTCCCTTCCATTCACCATCAGGCTCTAAAATCTGGCTCCTTCCATGCACCATCAGGCTCCAAAACCTGGCTCTGATACCATATTATCGTCCATAATATTTCAGGCATCACCTAGCTCTAATACCAAATTGTAGACCCATGATATTGCTTGAATGCCAATCATCCTTGGCATCACAAGCACTGATACCATGTTGCGGAAGCTCCTGATCTTTATCATAGACTTGAAGAAACCTATGATGTTCTCTATGGGCAGCAAACCACTACCTCCACTTGGATCTATGATGGGATGCCTCCTTCCTTGGGGTTGAGGGAGATGCCCCCCTTCTCTAAGGCTTCTTCAAGAACCCTAAGGTGGCAACTCTAGAAAGAAGAGAAGCAGAGAGTTGATGGAGAAAAGGTCTATATTGATTTCAATCTTTAAAATCCTAATACAACCTATGTATTTATACATAGCCATTAGGCCTGACCAAAAACTTCCCTGGCTAACCCAATATATAAAAGTACTCACCGAGACCATGTACATCCATATCTTCCATGCTCTCATCCTCTGGATATAGACACGACCTATACATAAATTAGCCACCTTAAAACCTCTCAAACTAGGCCTTAAGACCCCTAGGATCAACCCAAATCCTAGCCTAAAATAGACCCTCACGTAACTCTACCCATGCACTGAGCCGACTAAGTTCCACTGGGTCGGCTCAGTTTGAAACTGAGCCAGCCCAATCCTATGCCGTGCCAACAGTCCTGAACGTGCAGCTCTCTATTTTACCTATGTACTGAAACTTAGCCGATCCAATTTTGGATTGAGCTGACTAACCTATAGAAAATCTTTTTTCTATAGTCTTGATTCTTCGGCTTTGGTTTCTTGCTTCACCTTATGTCCAAGGTCTCCAAAGCACCAACAAAGCCCTTGGAATCCCCAGAGCCAACCCCCTAACTCTTCCCATGGCCTCCCAAGGATTGGGAGCACCATAAATCCTCATAGAGGGGGCATAGAAATCAAGAGGAAAGGAATTTTCTTTGAAAAATACCAAAAAAATAGGTATGGGAGGCATTGGGACCAAGGTGGTGCAAGGAGATAGGGAGTCCTAATCACACTATGACTCCTATTTTGACTTGGTCAAATAAGATCTTTTAACCAAATAAAATCTAGATTAAACCAACCTAATTAAATAAGGTCCTAACCTATTTAAGGACTTAATTAAATTAGATTAAATTAGATATAATTTTAATTTATTTTCTAATTAAATTAGAAAATTAGGTTAATTCGAGTTCTAGTTAGACTAGGACTAGTTCTTCCTTGCACTTGGCTTATCCAATAAATCAATTGAACTTGATCCAATCAAGTCCAAACTAAATCTAATTAAATCATATTTAATTAGACTTAATCTCAGCCTATTGGCTTAATTAAATTAAGCTAATTAGCAATTCAATTGCTAATCGATCCTTCTGCAATACTTGCACTAGGTTAAACACCAATTGTATTGATTGTTTAACCCTAGAATGATTCTAAATCATTGATCAACCATCCAATCAGATCGTAAGCTCTAATATATATGACCTCATAGGTCTGAACCTAAGCTGATAGCGTAAGAATAAATTTTTGTACCAATCAAAATGACCATCTAGCAATTATACCCGACGATTGGATAGGTCGAAGGTGTAGAACACCATCATTAGAACCCATGCGAATATAGTTTCCATATAATTCATCCCCTTGATCACAATGCTCGTAGGGCACATTAGAGTTTAACTGTCAACTTTGATCAGGTTATCCATATTATATTTTAAAATACCAAATCCATCTGATGGATTATCCTGGCCAAAGTTTTGCTATATTGAAATACAGTGATACATTCTTCTCCAACTCTTGGAGTGGTCAATTCCATCTTGATCATACTCCGACTTCATAAGTACTTAACTATGCTCAGAAGCCTTTCATTGCTAAATTAGAATTTTAGTTAGTCTGGTACCAAAGCATAGTGAGTTACTTACAGGTCACTGAGGTGATCTCAGATCTAAGGGATACTTATACCTATATCCCATCAGAGATATTCTCGATAGTAGAATGCTCTGGAGTTGGTCACATTCAATGATGATGTATCCATACATCTCACCTGTATGCTATACCAGTGTCTGCACATACCTTTGTTAAGAGAACAACCAACCTATATGGCATATAGCAACCTATGTTCGATAGATGCTGTCGTCCTAATTAATAGCCTATTATTTGGTCGTGAACAAATTTAAGAACTAATCGATAAATCCTCTCTTTATTGAAACTAAATAGTCCTAAGAACTTCATCACAACAATCGAGTTCATTTGTAGATGTAAACTTGTACTGAAAAAAGATGCCAAAATATTTTTCATTAATTAATAAATCAATTACAATATCTCAACCATCAACAGGCTGATGATTGGCTTTGGAACATAATTTCTAACAACTCCCACTTATCCTAAAGCCACTCGGCACAGTATCCAATACCCATCTTCAACATCTGATTGTCAAACTCCTTGATTGCTAGGGTTTAGTGAAGGGTCAGCTAGGTTCTTCTTTCTGTTGATCTTCTAAATGTCGACATCACCATGATCCATGATCTCACGGACCAAATGAAAGTCGTGCAGAATGTATTTTGTTCGCTGGTGTGCCTTCAGCTCCTTTGCTTGAGCTATGGCACCAGTGCTGTTATAGTAGAGCAGGACTAGACTATCAGTGGAGGGTGCTACTCCAAGCTCGATGATGAACTTTCTTAGCCACATAGCTTTCTTTACTGTATCTGATGTTGCCATGTACTCTAGTTTGCATATAGAGTCAGCCACTGTATGTTGTTTGAAACTTTTTCAATAGATGGCTCCACCATTTAGAGTAAAGATATATTCCAACACACTTTTACTATCATCATCGTCAGATTGAAAGCTGGAGTTTGTAAATCCCATAAGCTTCAGATCTAACTCACAATAAACCAACCATTGGTCCTTAGTATTTCTTAAATACTTAAGAATGGTTTTAACCATCTTCCAGTGATTTTCTTCAGGGTCAGACTGGTATCTACTCACTACTCTTAGTGAGTATAAAATGTCTAGTCTCGTACATGTCATTGCATACATAATAGACCCCACTACTAAAGTATATGGAATTCTACTCATATGCTCTCTCTCTTCAGGAGTTGTCGGACAATCTTTCTTAGAGAGAGAAATTTCTTGGCCTATCGAAAGGTAGCCCTTTTTAAAATTCTCCATGCTGAATCTCTTCAGTATAGTTTCTATGTATGTGGATTGAGATATACCAAGCATCCTTTTAGATCTATCCCTATAGATCTTCATCCCTAGGATGTAGGATGCTTCACCTAAGTCCTTCATGGAGAACTGTGATGACAATCAGACTTTTATTCCTTATAGTGCAGGGATGTCATTCTCGATTAAGAGAATATCATCCACGTACAAGATAAGAAATACCACTGTTGGACCATTTGCCCATTTGTAAATACAGGATTCTTCTCTGTTCTTAACGAAGCCATATGTTTTGATCACTTTATCAAAATGCTTGTTCCAACTCCGAGATGCCTGCTTCAATCCATAAATGGATCTCTGAAGCTTGCATACTTTGGACTCATCTGTGGATGTGAATCCTTCAGGTTGTATCATATACACCTCTTTGGTCAACTCTTCATTTAAAAAAGCTATCTTCGCATCCATCTGCCAGATCTTATAGTCTAGATGGACAGCAATGGAAAGCATGATCCGAATGGACTTGAGCATTGCCATAGGGAAGAACGTCTCGTCATAGTCAATACCATAACGTTGATGATACCCCTTGGCAATCAGAAGGACTTTATAGATCTCCACCTTTCTGTCTACACCCCTCTTTCTTTTAGAGATCCATTTACATCCAATGGATTTAACCCCTTCAGGTGGGTCAACTAATATCCATACATCATTGACCTTCATGGAATCTATTTTGGATCTCATGAATTTAGCCATTTCTCAGAGTTGGATCTCTACATCGCATCTATATAAGTGATCGGGTCCTCATCGTTCTCATTGAATTTGATGGGATCACCATCTTAAACCAAGAATCCATAGTATCTATCCGGATGGTGGGGTACTCTGTTGGATCACATTAATGGTGTGGGTTCACTAGGCTTTGGATCTGATCTGATCAAATCTGACTTAGGTTCAATATTCTATGTCGGACTTTCTATCTATTGAACTTCATCAAGTTCAATCTTAGAGGCAACAATTTCTTCATCAAGAAACTTCTTTTTCAAAAAGATTGCCCTAAGACTGACGAACACCTTTTGTTCATTAGCATGATAGAAATAATATCCTTTGGTCTCTTTCGGGTATCCTATGAATGTACACTTATTAGACCTAGGTCCAAGTTTATCTGTAACTAATCGTTTGACATAAGCTGGGCACCCCCAAACCCTAAGGTGTGAAAGTGCTGGCTTACGCCCTATCCATATCTCATATAGGATTTTAACTATAGACTTACTTGAAACCCTATTTAATAGATAACAATTCGATTCGAGTGCATATCCCTAGAAGGATATTGACAAGCTGGCAAATCCCATCATGGATCGGACCATGTCTAATAGAGTTTGATTCAGACACACCATTATGCTGTGGTATTCCAGGAGGAGTCCATTGGAAGAAAATTTCATTCTCTCCTAGATATGTAAGAAACTCACTAGAAAGGTATTCTCCTCCTCGATTAGACTGAAGAGTTTTAATACTCTTTTCAGTTTATTTTTCTACATCACTTCAGAATCGTTTGAACATTTCAAAAGAATCCAACTTATGTTTCATCAGATAGACATATCCATATCTGGATAGATCATCTGTGAAAGTGATGAAGTAGACATATCCACCTCTGACACTTGTGCTCATTGATCCACATACATCAATATGTACTAGACCTAAGAGCTCATTTGCTCTCTCATCTTTTTCAATAAAAGATGACTTGGTCATTTTACCAAAAATATAGGACTCATAGGTTGGAAGTGATTCACAATCATTTACTTTGAGGATTCCCTCCTGAGTCAACCTATTTATCCTGTTCTTGTTTATATGACCTAGCCTAGAGTGCTCTAAGTAGATATCTGATACACTCTCTAATCTAGGGTGCTTGCCAGTAGAATAGACTACATTAACAGATTGTGATAACATATATACACCATTATTTAATTATCCACCAAAAATAGTAACACCATTCATAATGACATTACAAACTCATTTTTTTATTGAAATTTCATAATTATTCATAGCTAAAAGGCCTATAGAAATGATATTTAAAAAAAAACTAGGATAGAAATGACAATCACTAAGAATAATGATATGAGATTCAAATATTGGTTTCAAAATTTCTAAAGCTAGAACTGGAACTGATCTTCTATCTCCAACATTCAGGAATCTCTTACCTTGCTCGAATCTTCTACTGACTTGCAATCCCTGCAATGAATTGCAAATGTGGTAAGGACTACCAGTATCCAATACCCAGTTGTAATATCATAAATAGAAAAATTGTAAAGAGTTATCAAATAAATATCTTGCCCAGCAACACCTTGCTTCTTTTTATGCCTGTTTGGATCTAGGGAGGCAATGTACTAAGGATAGTTCCTCTTCTAGTGCCCCCACTTCTTGCAAAAGAAGCATTTAGCTTAACCCTTATCGAGCTTGGTCTTTAGGGTCTGAGCCTGCATAGGTGTCTTAGCATGAACATGCACCTTCTTGGCTTTCTTCTTCTTATTCTTCTTCCCTTTTCCAAAGGATCGAGAATGAGAAGACGAACCTCCCACTAAGTTCATCGACTCCTTATGACGTTGGTGATGCTTCTCAAAGTTTTGAAGTAACCCCAATAACCCATGGTAGTCCACATCAGGCTTTGACATTCTATAATGTGTAAGAAATGGGAGATAAGACTTGGGAAGCGATTTTAGTATTGCATCATTCCCAAGTTGTTTGTGCAAGGAAAAGTCAAGCTTGCTCAAGTGCCCTATCAGCTCGATCATGTATAATACATGATCAATGACAGAGGCACCATCCCATATTCTGGCATTGAAGATGGCACAACTAGTCTTGTGCCTCTCAACGTCATCGAGTGTGTCAAAAGAATCCTCCAACACTTGGAGCATTTTGTTTGGCTAAGCTGTCTCAAACTTGCAACTAAACTCATCGTTCATCGTTGCTAGT
This sequence comes from Cocos nucifera, assembly GCA_006176705.1. NCBI lineage: Eukaryota > Viridiplantae > Streptophyta > Magnoliopsida > Arecales > Arecaceae > Cocos > Cocos nucifera. The sequence goes on along the minus strand of QRFJ01000534.1, from coordinate 169,018 downwards.
ATAATACAGCGTACCATGGTTCGATCACTGAGCTACTTTTGATAAGTATATCTGACTATTCCACGTGTATTGGTAGATGGCTCCTCAAGTGCGGGATCCATCAGCACATATAGGATCTGTTCATGCTCTAGGATAATCTTCAACTTTCGATACTAGCTACTGAAGTTGGATCCCACCAACTTATCATTATCCAATAATGATCACAGCGATAGAGAAGTGGCCATGTCTGCATAAAGAAAAACTAAAATCTAATTAGTAATTGATTCATTAAACCTAAATATTTGGACTTTAATCAAAAGGTTTCTCTCACTATTTTATTCGAATTGGTAGTCTCTACCTCCAATTTGAGAAATTACCCTAATTTCTTAGTAGGTACTAGAATCCACATAGGCTGTACATAAGTCCAACTTTGGTTGGCCTACCCATGTACATCTAAGGATAGGTTCATAATCAATTATTTCTTCAAATAATTTTTAGTAATTAAATTTTGCCCTGGATCTTGATCAGTTGGCTTTGGCCTTCTCAGAAAAGGGTTTAGTTAGGTCCAACCATTAACATGACCATACTTGGCTCATCCAACCAATGAATGATCTGGCCTAATTTTGGTTGGCCTACCTGACCACCATTTAGAAAGATGTATCCAAGAGATCATATAATGAATGATAATTCCATCAACCGATAAGCACCAGGCCTTTGGGCCTCCAATGATTATCCAACTGATGGACCCATTATCATCCACTTTTATGGGAGGCTATGATTCAGTTATCATATAACTATTTTATTTTAGGAACCTAATAATTTTAGAAGATTTATTTATAGAAGTGAGTAGGTTAGATTAACCAGCGTGTTATGATCCTTCCACTAACTTCACCAAGTCAACTTAAGGGAGACCATTAATAGGCTGGTCTAGGAGCACCTGAATCAGTCAAATTGATTTACCTAGCTGACATGGGTTTGCTCGAATAGTCAAGCGATCCAATCAAAACATAATCTAACCAAGAGGTCAGGTAAATTCGATCAGTGGAAGGGTCTGCTATGCTTGCCTTAGACACCATCAGAAATGGCCAGGTAAGCAGGCTGCTAATTAAAAACCACTGATCTAGTTTACCTTAGACGCCAACTAGTTTAATTAGTTTCAATTAGATCAACCTAATAGTTCATACTAGACTACGTAGCCAAGAATCAAGTCCATCTTAGGTCTTGTTAAAGACATGGATTTGACCAAGTACAACTATTATAATTGATCTAGAGAATCCTTGATCTCATCTAAGACAATAATTGATTAGATTTAGTCAATTAGCTAATTAAGTCCATTCTTTAATCTAACCTTAGGTCTAACCCAACTAATGGACCTAATCTCTTCTAACCAATTTAACCCAATGTGTTATGGTTTGTCTCTTAGGATCTTCAATTCACAATCTTAGATCCTAATCAATCGACTTCTTAATTCTCAATTAAGTTTTGGGTTAAGGATTGGAGTTCGGCTTTTTGAAAATAATTTTCATATTTGTAAAATATTTTTACAGTATGGTTCTATCAACTAAGTTGTATGTTTGATTCATAATCAAAATGCAAGTAAAATAAACATAAAACTACTTTAGATCTAATCTAAATAGGTTCATGTAATTGAAATAGTTTCAATAATAATCAACATAAATCTTCCTAGATCAAATCTAACAGATTTATGATGATTAAAATTAGATTAAAATATTTTTAATTAGATCATAAAATCTCATAGATGTAATTTAAAATTTTATGATCAATATTTTAGATCAGCATGTACTAGGACAACCTATTCACTGTAAGGAATAAACCTTACAGTAGGACAACCTTATGGCAGTCTGTACAATCTAAAATATTTTATTTTTTAAATTTAATAATTAAATAATAAATTAGATCTAATCTAAGAAATAATCTAGATATGTACAAAAATTATATAATAAAAATCTAGGCTCTGATACCAATTGAAGGAACTAGATCTAGGATTTCACAAGTAAATCTTGAAACTTTTTCAAGATCTTACAGTGGAAGACATAAATAAATCTAAAATTTATTTAAATAGACATGTAAATACCTAGATCTTAGATTTATTAGATGATTAAGGCATGATATTAAATTAAAAATTAAAATCAAATAAGAAAGAAAAAGATTGATCAAATCAACCTAGATCTACACTACATCAAATGCAGGTATGAAGTTAATAAATCAGATCTATTACCTGGGCAAGTTAGATGTTATAACTTGCTGATCCAAACTTGAGAATGAAGTCATGAGTCGTACATGCATCTGGCCTTTAGGAGTCATCCACACGAGCCTGCGATCTTTGATCTAAAGTCCGATGCAGGAAATCAGCACAGCATGCTAGTACTGTGCTGATCCTTCTTCGACGGTCGATCCGATGTTCTCTTCTTCAAAATTTGGACTCTACAAAATATGATAAGAAAGATGAAAGTTTGCTGATTTTGGACTCTCTCAAAAAAACTCAAAAGAAAGAAGGGGAGATTGAAAATAAAATAGCCCTAGAAGAAGATCCTCTTCTTCTTCTCTTTTCTCTCAACTAGACACCTAGTTTGGTGCCTATGAAAACCCCATGCCCAAGGACCCTCTTCCTCTAATTTTTGCACACCCCAAACCTCTTCCAAATCTCTATATTTTATAAAAAAAATAGAATAAAATTCATCCAATAAATAGAGAAAAGAAAGAGTCCAAGTTAGGTCAAATTTCTAGACTAGGAATATCCAAACATGGGAAGTTGTTGGGGCGCCCAACTCTTGGGCGCCTCCTCCACAACTATTAGTGTGGACCAGCAAGGGAGGGTGCACAATAAATAAGATTATTTTTATAAAATAAAAAAAAAATAATTAAAAGAGGGAGCAACACTTAAGGGAAGATGTTTTGGTCAACAAGGATTCTATCTCCTAGAATCCTACGCAAAACCAATTCCTCCTTTGACTTGGTCTTCCACCTAACTTCCAAATATGACTTGGAGGGAGAGAGGGGGCATGAAAATTAGGAAGAAATAGATTTTCTATGAAAAATACATAAAACATAGGTATGGAGGGTGTTGGGACCAAGGTGGCACAAGGAGATAGGGAGTCCTAGTCATACTATGACTCCTATTTTGACTTGGTCAAACAAGATCTTTTAATCAAACAAAATCAAGATTAAATCAACCCAATTAAATAAGATCCTAATTTATTTAATAACTTAATTAAATTAGATTAAATTTAATTTAATTTTAATTTATTTTCTAATTAAATTAGAAAATTGGGTTAATTTGAGTCCTAGTTAGACAAGGATTAGTTCTTCCTTGCACTTGGCTTATCCAATAAACCAATTGAACTTGATCCAATCAAGTTCAAACTAAATCTAATTAAACTATATTTAATTAGAGTTAATCTCAATCTATTGGTTTAATCAAATTAAGCTAATTAGCAATTCAATTGCTAATAGATCCTCCTGTAATACTTGCACTAGGTTAAACATCAATCGTATTGACTGTTTAACTCTAGAATGATTCTTAATCATTGATCAACCATCCAATTAGATCATAAGCTCTAATGTGTGTGCACTCAAAGGTTTGAATCTAAACTGATAGTATAGAAATAAATTTCTATATCAATCGAAGTGACCATCTAGCAATGATACTCGATGGCTGAAGAGGTCGAAGTTGTAGAACACCATCCTTAGAACCCATATGGATATAGTTTTTATATAATTCATTCCCTTGACCACAATATTCGTAGGACACATCAGAGTTCAACTATCAACTCTGATCAGGTTGTCCACATTATATTTTAAAATATCAAATCTATCTGATGGACTATCCTGGCCAAGGTTTTGCTATATTGAAATACAGTGATACATTCTTCTACAACTCTTGGAGTGGTCAATTCCATCTTGATCACACTCCAACTTTGCAAGTACTTGGCTATGATCAGAAGCCTTTCATTGCTGAATTAAAAATTTAGTTAGTCTGGTACCAAAGCATAGTGAGTTGCTTGCAAGTCACTGAGGTGATCTCAGGTCTAAGGGATACTTATACCTATATTCCATCAGAGACATTCTCAACAGCAGAATGCTCTAGAGTTGGTCACATTCAATGATGATGTATCCATACATCTCATCTGTATGCCATACCAGTGTCTCCACATACCTTGATTAAGAGGACAATCAACCTATATGGCATATAGCAATCTATGCTCGATAGACGCTGTCATCCTAATTAACAACCTATCATTTGGTCATAAATAAATTTAAAGACTAATCGATAAATTCTCTCTTTATCGAAACTAAATAGTCATAAGGACTTCATCACAATAATGGAGTTTATTAGAAGATGTAAACTTATGATGAAAAAAGATGTCAAAATATTTTTTATTAATTAATAAATCAATTATAATATCTCAATCATCAATAAACTGACGATTGATTTTGGGACATAATTTCCAACAGTAATACCTTTTGATGGATCAAAACTCTTCTAATTTATTCAATTAGAATAGTCCATCATCAAGATCATTCTAATTGCTCTCAAAATCATCAGTGATACCTAGCAGTATATGGTGGCAATCCATCAAAATCAAAGGTGAATCTCTTGGTGCAGCTACTTGTGTGATTGGATTCTTTTATCATGAGTCCTATTAGAATTTGGGTTAAGGTAAGCTCATCAAACCCAACACCCAGTCATATGATAGAATCATTCGATCCAAGTCTGATATGAAATTCTAATAGAAAATTCTTTTCTATTATATTATACTGCCATAGCCATGGGCTTAAGGACTCGATCTCATGATCGTCGTAGGACTACTCCTCCTCATCAAGATTGATAGATCCCATCTTGGTGCAAACTAGTTTCTACAATGAACATGCTATAGCCAACATACACCTCAAAATTCTGAATGGCTAGAAGATCGAGTTATGGTATAGTCAAGCTATAACACACTCAAGGTGAACTATCGATGCACCTCAGGTTCAAGAACCAGACAAACAACTGCAGCATCGAGCCTAGTTATTAATGAGAAGGTAGACTTTCTTATGACTGCTCGAGGTGGTCACGCTCAGTGCCCTCATTCTTTAACAAGTACCTATGCTCTCACTCCAGTGTCTTCACACCATTGACTTATTACTCATCTATCCTAAAGAAGCGATCATACACCAATCTTCTGGATCGATTACCATCCATATGATGATCCTAGGGTTGAGAGCAATTTATGAGTTAATCATGAAAATACATGTCTTAAAAATTTTCAACTCTTGAAAATATGTATTAGCATTCCATTAACTCAAAGGATGTATCACAGACACTATATATACACAATGTGATAGAAAATAATTTTTTATTAATTTTTAAATTAAAATTTTAAAAATATTTTTAGAATGTGTATTACAAGTATCAATCAATCTGGCTTCTAAGGCACTCATCTAATAGTAAGTGTATCTTCAAAAGGAAGAGGGGCGTATACGAGAAGGTGGAGACCTATAAAGCCTATCTGATTGCCAAGAGGTATCATCAACATTATGGTATTAACCATGATGAGATGTTCTCTCCTATGGCAATGCTCAAATTTATTTGGACTATGCTTGTGATTGCCATCAATCTGGACTATAAGATCGGATAGATAGATGTGAAGATAGTTTTTCTAAATGAAGAGCTGACTGAAGAAGTATATATGATATAGCCTGAGAGGTTCACATCCATAGATGAGTTCAAGGTATACAAGCTTTAGAGATTTATTTATAGATTGAAGCAGACATCTTGGAGTTAGAACATGCATTTTGATAAGATGATCAAAATATATGGCTTTGTTAAGAATGGAAAAGAGTGCTGCATATATAAGTAGAAAAACAGTCTCGTAGTTGTATTTCTTGTTTTGTTTATAGATGACATTCTCTTAATCGAGAATGATATCCTCACACTATAAGGAATAAAAATTTGTTTGTCATCTCAGTTCTCCATGAAGGATTTGGGTGAAGCATCCTACATCCTAGGGTTGAAGATCTATAGGAATAGATCTAAAAGAATGTTTGGGTTATCCCAGTCTATGTACATAAAAACTATGCTAAAATGGTTTAGCATGGAGAATTTCAAGAAGGGCTATCTTCCGATAGACCATGAAATTTCTCTCTCTAAGAAGGATTATACAATAACTCTTGAAGAGAGAGAGCATATGAGTAGAATTTTATATGCTTCAATAGTGGGAACTATCATGTATGCCATGACATGTATGAGACTAGAGTTGAAGGAGAAATCCTGATTTTTCATATCAGGTTCGTTCAGATCTGATAGGATCCAGAGAGATATTTCAAAATTTTTCTCATGTATCCAAATCAAATCTAAGATATTTTAGATCTAATTTTATAGATCTAATAAAATAAAATAAAAATAAATTAAATCTAATTTAATTTGTATCTTTTGTTGGATAATCAGATTACTCTATGATGATCCTACTAATTGCCTGAGGTTCTGGATCTAGCCACGCAAGCGCCTGGCCTCTATCGATATCCACTCGGACTGGACCTAGAGATCTTCTTCTTTTTTGTCACTTCTCCAAATATCATATCTGGATCTGATTTAGAGGATCTTCAAAACTCCTTCTAAAGATTAGCAGTCATCTCTGTAGCAGTGCTACCTTCTTCCTTTATTGTCACCTTTCTCTTGCCTGGATCGCACCAAATTGGAGCCCAACTTTCCTTGGGCATGGAGAGAAGAGAGAGAACCAGAAGATGGCATGGAGGAGGGAGAGGGGCAGCCTTGGATCATGGGCTAAGAGAAAACTCTATAAAAGTTGGGCACATATAGGGTTTATATAAACCCTGTTGTGCCATGCAGTGCCACATCATCCCGGCCAATCACATTGCTTCGTGCAATCAGATTTAAATCTGATTGGAGGGATGACATCACCTGATTCAATTAGATGAAAGCCCCCTTAATTCATCCTTAGGTGGTGCCAAGACTAATCAAAGCTGAGTCTTAAGCGCCTTCCCAAGTTGATTCAATGAAGCAACCTGGAGTTCCATCCATATAGGACTCCAGTCGTCCCTATCCATGGGCGCATGCCTCCCTAGGTGTGTGCCCCCTCCTTTCCAATTTGTAGCAAGGGGACAAGCCCCTATCTGCTCTCCTATGGGTGTATGACACATGGGCAGATGTCCAAGGGTCAAAGGTCAATGTTTGACCAAAGTCAAAAGACAAGAATTAGCAGATGATGAGAAATGGCAGGTGTTGTCTCAAATTTATCTCATAAATTAAGACAACCCTTTTCTGATCTGGATAAGTTTTAGTCAGACCAAATAAAGGTACCTAAGTGAGCACAAACATATTTGGCTCAGTCAAGATAACTTTTAATGATAATAGAAGGAGAATGTTAGGCTCAATCGTGTGCTAGCACGATTTTCTTGAACCTAATTGAATCTAATTCAAATCAATTGAACTGGGTTAGTCCAATTGATGATATCCAGATCCAAACCCTTATTTGTGTGATCTAGTTAGGTTTACTTCTATATGGTAATGGGATATGTCATGATCTCTATCATTAACATCATCGAAACATCATTCAATGAATTAGAACTTTTCTAATTCAGACAACTAGAATGATCAATCATCTAAATTATTCTAATTGCTCTCAAAATCCACCAGTGACACCTAGCAGTATATGATGGCAACCCATTAAAACTAAAAAAGAACCTCTCGGTGTAGCTACCTTTGTGATTAGGTTCTTCTATCTTGAGCCCCGATCAGATTAGGGTTAAGGTGAACTCGTCAAATCATAATTTCTATCATATGATTTAATCATTCGATTCAAGTCCGATGTGAAAATCTTAATAGAAATTCTTTCTATTATTTCACTCTGCCATGGCCATGGGCTTATGGATTTGATTCTCATGATCATCATAGGACTGCTTTTCATCTATCGAGGTAGATAGATTCCCTCTTGGTGCAATCAAATTCCTACAATGAACATGCTATAGCCAACATACACCTCAGGGTTCCAAATGGCTAGGAGACCGAGTCATGATGTAGTTAAACTATAACACCCTCAAGGTGAACTGCTAATGTACCTCAGGTCAAAGAATCAAACACACCACTATAGCTTTGAGTCAGTCATCGAGGAGAAGGTAGACTTCCTTATGACTGCTCGAGATGGTCAAGCTCAGTGCCCTCGTTCTCTAACGAGTATCTATACTCTCACTCAGATATCTCTACACCATACACTCAAGACTCATCTACTATATAGAAGTGATTGTACACTAACATTCTAGATCAATCATCATCTTCATGATGATCATACGGTCGGGAGCATTTTATCAATTAATAAATAAAAATTCTTATCTTAAATTTTCAACTCTTGAAAATAAGAATTATCATTACCATTAACTCAAGGAATGTATCACAGATACTAAATACACATTTATAATAGAAAATAATCCATTTTATTATTTATAGTTAAAATTATAATTTTTTCTCTAGAAGTGTATTACAAGTGTCAGCCAATTCTAGCTTCTAGGGCACCCATATTTAACAATCTTTTACTTGACCTAAAGCCAATTGACTATAAATCTAAGTCCCATCTTCTCAAGGTGGGCTTCAATCTTCTACTGGCCCAATGGCTTTGTAAGTTGGTCTGCCGCATTGTCTGTGGAGTCGACTCTCTAGATCTCGACATAATCTTTCTTGAGGTAATCACGAATGAGGTGGTATCACCGCTCGATGTGCTTGAATTTTTGGTGAGACCTCGGCTCCTTAGCAAGGGCTATGGCACCATTGTTGTCACAGTATAGAGGGATGGCATCTGATGGCATCACTCCAATCTCTGTGGTAAATTTTTATACCAGAATACCTCCTTCATAGCTTCTAACGCAGTGATGTATTCTACTTCCATGGTGGAATCTGCTATCACTATATGTTTGAAACTTTTGCTACTGATAGCTCCACCATTACACACAAACAGACTTCCAGATGTCGACTTTCGATCATTTACATCGGACATAAAATTTGAGTCTATATACCCTTGGACTTGGAGTTATCCATTACCAAAGACCAACAACATATCCTTGGTTCTTCTCAAGTACTTAAGGATATATTTCATAGAAATCCAGTATTCTTCACCTAAATTCGACTGATATCTGCTCGTGACACTCACAGCATGGGCTATATCAGGTCGTGTATATAACATGGCATACATGAGGCTTCCTATTGATGAAGCATAAGGGATCTTGCTCGTGTGTTCTATTTCCTAAGGTGTGTTAGGGCACATCTTCTTGGAAAGATGAATACCATGTCTGAAAAAAACTAATCCCCTCTTAGAGTTTTCCATGCTAAACCTCTTTAGCACTTCCTCTATGTATATCTTCTGTGAAAGTCCTAGCATCCTGTTCGGTCTATCTCTATAGACCTTAATTCCCAGAATAAAGGATACTTCTCCTAGGTCTTTCATAAAGAATTCTTTGGATAACCATATTTTAATAATGGTCAACATGGAAATATCATTCCCAATAAGGAGGATATCATCCATGTACAATACGAGGAAGACAACAATGCTCCCACTAATCTTTTTAAAGACACATGGCTCCTCCTTATTTTTGATGAAACCAAACAATTCGATCACATCATTAAAATGAGTGTTCTATCTCTAAGATGCTTGCTTAAGTCCATATATGGATCTTTACAGCTTGCATACCTTGTGATCAGCATCACTGGATGTGAAACCTAGCGACTATTTCATATAGATATCTTCCTCAAGATATCCATTTAAGAATGCTATTTTCATGTCCATTTGCCATATTTCATAATTGAAATAGGCTGCTATAGAAAGCAATCTATGGATACATTTTAGCATAGCTACTGATGAAAAGGTATCCCGATAGTCAATGCCTTCATGCTGACTATAACCTTTTGCCACTAATCTAGCTTTGAATGTCTCCACATTCCCATCTACACCAATCTTTCTCTTATAGATCCATTTATACCCAATAGGTACTATATCTTCTGATGGTTCTACCAAGGTTCAGACTTGGTTTGAGTGCATTGAGTCAATTTCTGACTTCATTGCCTCTAACCATTTCTCGAAGTCGATATCTGATATCGCCTCATTATAGGTTTTGGGATCATCATCATGAACCCCATTACCTATGAGGAATATTTCCTCTATTTTCTTTGAAATGGTACCTAAGTACCTCTCAGGAGGATAGGAAACTCTTTTCAATCTATGAGGTGGAGGAGGCAGTAATTGTATTGGCTCTACCTGATTTGGTTTCATTTGGTCCTTAGCTCGTTGCTCTTGTGAGACTTTCTCATCGAGCTTAATCTACATTCCAATGTCATGATCTTGAATAAACTATTTTTCAAGAAAGATGGCATGTCGACTCACAATCACATTATGATCTTCTGAAAGGTAGAGATAATATCCTAATGACTTTTTAGGATATCCTATAAATCGAGCTTTAAAGGATCTAAAGTCTAACTTCTCTGCTTGTTGTCTTTTGACATGAGCCGGACAGCCCCTGTTGGTGCAGAAATCCATCCTCGCCGGAGGTTGCCGAAATCGAGGCCGCTGAGGTCGCCGTCGGGGACCTGCAAAACGAAGTCCCATCCGGAACCGATGGGGGGGTGGCTCCGGCAGTACCCTCCGACGGTCAAGTTAGTTTCCGACCAACAGTAATGGAGTGCTCGGAATGGGTTCCGGAGCTTAGAGATGAGGAGGAGAGCTAAGAGAGTCGAGAGTTCAGAGAGCTTAGAGATCAGAGAGCTTAGAGATCAGAGAGCCTAGAGATCAGAGAGCTTAGCCTTAGTGTGTCAGGAGGGTCCTTTATATAGTGGAGCTTGATGGTGACGACTGCAGCCGCGTGCTGGCGGGCCGCTCGAGGTTCGGCGGAGTCAGTCTCATGGGCTGGTGCCGTGTGCGGCGGATTGAGGGTGACAGCCATCGCCGCCTGACAGTGGGTCACTATTGCCTGCGGCGGACTGACCGATGGTGCGGCGGACTGACTGATGGTGATGGTTGCAGAGCTTGTCGAATGAAGGGTTGAAGGCCTTCGTCGTGTGCCCATTTCGGAGTTCGGACTCCTGAAGAGGAAGATAGGAGGGAGTTCGGCTCCCATAGGCGTCTGGCTGGAGGTATGCAGCTAAGGCTCGTCCGCTGAAGAGTTCGGCTGCTGAGGATCCGAAGCTCGGCCGTTGCGAAGGCTCGTCCGCTGAAGAGTTCGGCTGCTGAGGATCCGAAGCTCGGCCGTTTGAGGGTTCGGCCGGCTGTTGGACTTCGGCTGAGGCTTGGACACTTGAGAGTTCGGTAGGAGCTCGGTCGGTCGAAGGGCGATGAGGGCGACCGCTGAGGAGTTCGGCCGTGGTAGGAGTTCGGCCCGGAGCCTGGCGCTGGGGAGTTCGGCAGCTAGGTAGTTCGGCCCGGACCTTGGCGCAGGGGAGTTCGGCCTCTAGGCAGTTCGGCAGGAGCGGGATTTATCCCCAACAGTAGCCCCCCCACTCCCGAGTTCAAAAATTGAAGGAAGGGAGTACCAAAACAGGCGACTGCCGAAGTCTTCTTCCAGGCTCCGCATTTGTTGCAGCTGAAGCTCGGGGGAGGTCTCATCTCCAGCCAATATTGACGCTGAAGTTGAGGCTGAGGCTTGGGGGAGACCTCATCTTCAGTCGATGTTTGGAGTTGAAATGGAACTCGTTTCCAGCTAAAGTCGATGAAGCTGATGTTGAAGCCGAAGTAAATCTCGCCTCCTACGGTCGAGGTCGGATTTGAGCTCCTCGAGGGCGACATTGTCTTCATCAGCTGAAGTCGAGGTTGAAGTGCGCGCTCGGGGGAGATCTTATCTCCTACAGCCGAGGCTTCCCTCGGGGGAGATCTTATCTCCTGCGGCCGAGGTTGAAGTGCGCGCTCGGGGGAGATCTTATCTCCTGCAGTCGAGCTTCCCTCGGGGGAGATCTTATCTCCTGCGGCCGAGGTTGAAGTGCGTGCTCGGGGGAGATCTTATCTCCTGCAGCCGAGGCTTCCCTCGGGGGAGATCTTATCTCCTGCGGCCGAGGTTGAAGTGCGCGCTCGGGGAGATCTTATCTCCTGCAGCCGAGGCTTCCCTCGGGGGCGATCTTATCTCCTGCCGAGCTTCCTCGGGGGAGATCTTATCTCCTGCGGCCGAGGTTGAAGTGCGCGCTCGGGAGAGATCTTATCTCCTGCAGCCGAGCTTCCCTCGGGAGAGATCTTATCTCCTGCGGTCGAGGTTGAAGTGCGCGCTCGGGGAGATCTTATCTCCTGCAGCCGAGCTTCCCTCGGGGGAGATCTTATCTCCTGCGGCCGAGGTTGAAGTGCGCGCTCGGGGAGATCTTATCTCCTGCAGCCGAGGCTTCCCTCGGGGGAGATCTTATCTCGGGGGAGATCTTATCTCCTGCAGCCGAGCTTTCCCTCGGGGGAGATCTTATCTCCTGCAGCCGAGGCTTCCGCTCGGGGGAGATCTTATCTCCTGCAGCCGAGCTTCCCTCGGGGGAGATCTTATCTCCTGCGGCCGAGGTTGAAGTGCGCGCTCGGGGGAGATCTTATCTCCTACAGCCGAGCTTTCCTCGGGGGAGATCTTATCTCCTGCGGCCGAGGTTGAAGTGCGCGCTCGGGGAGATCTTATCTCCTGCAGCCGAGGCTTCCTCGGGGAGATCTTATCTCCTGCGGCCGAGGTTGAAGTGCGCGCTCGGGGGGAATCTTATCTCCTGCAGCCGAGCTTCCTCGGGGGAGATCTTATCTCCTGCAGCCGAGCTTCCCTCGGGGAGATCTTATCTCCTACGGCCGAGGTTGAAGTGCGCGCTCGGGGAAGATCTTATCTCCTGCAGCCGAGCTTCCCCTCGGGGGAGATCTTATCTCCTGCAGCCGAGCTTCCCTCGGGGAGATCTTATCTCCTGCGGCCGAGGTTGAAGTGCGCGCTCGGGGAGATCTTATCTCCTACAGCCGAGCTTCCCTCGGGGGAGATCTTATCTCCTGCAGCCGAGGTCGAAGTGCGCGCTCGGGGGAGATCTTATCTCCTACAGCCGAGCTTCCCTCGGGGAGATCTTATCTCCTGCGGCCGAGGTTGAAGTGCGCGCTCGGGGAGATCTTATCTCCTGCAGCCGAGCTTCCCTCGGGGGAGATCTTATCTCCTGCGGTCGAGGTTGAAGTGCGCGCTCGGGGAGATCTTATCTCCTGCAGCCGAGCTTCCCTCGGGGAGATCTTATCTCCTGCAGCCGAGCTTCCCTCGGGGGAGATCTTATCTCCTGCGGCCGAGGTTGAAGTGCGCGCTCGGGGGAGATCTTATCTCCTACGCCGAGCTTCCCTCGGGGGAGATCTTATCTCCTGCAGCCGAGCTTCCTCGGGGGAGATCTTATCTCCTGCAGCCGAGGTTGAAGTGCGCGCTCGGAGGAGATCTTATCTCCTGCGGCCGAGCTTCCCTCGGGGGAGATCTTATCTCCTGCGGCCGAGGTTGAAGTGCGCGCTCGGGGGAGATCTTATCTCCTGCAGCCGAGCTTCCCTCGGGGGAGATCTTATCTCCTGCAGCCGAGCTTCCCTCGGGGGAGATCTTATCTCCTGCAGCGCGTCGGGGGAGATCTTATCTCCTGCTTGCCGAGTTCGCGCTCGGGGGAGATCTTATCTCCTGCAGCCGAGCTTCCCTCGGGGGAGATCTTATCTCCTGCGGCCGAGGTGCGCGCTCGGGGGAGATCTTATCTCCTGCGGCCGAGCTTGTTGCTCGCGTTAGGACGAGGTTCTCCTCCTGTTCCTAACGCGGCGATTATTGACTGCTGCTCTCCTGTCATCGCATAGTTTTTGATAAGTATAATAAATTCACCAATAAAAGTATTAATTTATCAATTAATTTATATTAATTTTTAATAATTAATAATCAATTTATATATAATTTTTGAAAAATTCATATTTTTATTTTTTAAAAAATTAATTAAAAAATAATAAAAATTAATAAAAATTAAAAAAATAAAATTTTATTATCAATAGAAAGATCTCATTTTTCTGATCACAACGAAATAAATTTCAAGAAGAATGGAGCTAAAATGAAAAAGATATAAATTTTTAAAAATATAAAATAAATAAAAATTAAATAAAAAAGAAAACGGCTCAGCCGACTCCGCAAGCCGAGCCACCAAGCCAAGCCGAGCCATCAAGCCGACTCAGCCGTTGAAGCCATCAGCCGGTCCACGATCCAGGCGTGGACCGCCAGCTCAGCAAATTCCGGCGAATCAGAGATTGCCACGTGGTGGACCTAGACCCCTTAAGGGTCTACAGAAATTTATCGCGGCTCATAAGGGTAATTCAGTCTTTTCGTCCGACAACGGCGGCGCTGATTGGTTTCGGTGTGCGGTGCGGCCGGTCCATCCGGTCCATGGGAATAGTAATTGCGCGATCGGACGGCCGTGGTTGATTGCGGTCATGATCGGACGGCGGTGGTGATTTCCAGGCTTATTCAAATTCTATTAAGCTATCTGGCGCGATCCAACGGCCAGAAAACCAAGTGATGAAGATCTGACGGTCCAGAACCTGCCGGCGGTGATCAAGACTCCCGAAGCATGATTGCGGCCAGATTTTCTCGATCAAGCGGATCCAACGGCCAGAATTTAATCCGACCCGATCTGAGCTTATCTGCATCCAATTTTGATGATTTTTAGACCGTTGGATTCCTATTGAATGGCTGGATTTTATTAGATTTACCAGAGTCGTATCTGAGCTGTTTTGATTCAAATTTCATCCAAATTTATTTGTATTTTGACGATTACAAACGCATTAGTCCCATATTGCTTTTAGAAAAAATATCCAGCCCTCCTAGCTCTATAAAAAGGACCCCAGGCCATCAAAAATTGATATCTCCGATCAAGGTGAAGCTTTGGTACAGGGCGAAGCCAGGCTATGGGTTAAAGGCTGCTTCGAAGCAACGGGTGCCGGAAAGAAGAGCCGAGCTTCTACACCATCTTTCTGCCAATGCCGATCCAAGATCAGAGATCAGGCTATTTTATTTTTTTTATATTCTATGTATTTAAATTCTGAAATTTTAATTAATAAAAGTTTTATTTTTGCATTTTAATTTCTTGCTTTTAATTTTTATTATAATTTAATTTCTATATTTTAATTATTATTTTTTTATTTTATTGCAAGTAGATGCTAAGATCTAACTAATAGATCTTAGTACCAAATTTAAATTTCTGCACCTTTTAATTTTTGCTTTTAATTTTCCGACTTCATTTTTGATCCTGAAACTCTTTTTTTTTTTTCTTTTTCTTTTAAAAATCAAAGATTTCAAATCTAAAAACACTACCTTCCCTGTGGATTCGACCCGACTCACTACTATCTACGCATTTTCAATGATTTTAAGAAGTCGGATTAAACTGATAAACACGGTGTCTTAACGACAGCATCGTGTTCCTATCAGTTTTCGCTTCCAGAAATAATATTATTGAGAGGGGAGAGTTTTACCGAGGAGAAGCTGATCGTAGCGCATTTCCGTTCGAGGGTTGTCGGGGTGTTGTGTCCTCGGAGTTCCCTCAGGCAGCAAGTCCCTGATGCCGAACTTCATTCCATGGGGGGGGGCTTCGTTCCGTTCTTGCCGCGCCGAACTTCATTTGGAGGTTGAGCTGAGGAGTTCGGCTTTCCACTGAACTTCATTTCGCCTTGATGACGAGCTTTGGGGGAGCTCGGCTTTTCTTCGAGCCAAACTTCATTCCTCTTTCCCGCGAGACTTGTCGTGGGAGAACTTCCCGCTGCTCTTGTTCGGACGAGTTCGGACGAGCTCGAGGGGAGCTCGGCTTTTCTCTGCCCGAACTTCGTTCCGCCTCCGGTGAACACTTTGTAGGCGGTTCCTTTGTGGGACATACTGGAGCGTGAGTTCGGCCTTACTTGCGCCGAACTTCTTTCCGCTTTCCCGCGGAAGCTTCCGCGGAGACTTCACACTTCTTGTCGGAGCTTCCTCGATGACGGCGTCAGGGTGTTCGGCCTTCCTCGCCCCGAACTTCATTCCGCTTCAGCGGGGGAACTTCTGCTTCCCGTTTCTCTCTAGGGCGATTGGCTCTTCCTTAAGACTGATTCCTCCGCCCTCATGGCGGGCTTGCTGGTGGAGTCGCCACGGAGGTTGCTGTATAGCCTGCAACGCTCCGGTAGGCCACGGATCTACGGACAGCAGCCAAACTTGCTTCACATCCACCCGGTGCAGGTGGAACCTAGGCCGCCGGGCTGAAGCAGGAACAGACGGGCCTGACGGGATCGGGTCGCAGAGGCACCGAACGTCGTACGGAAGCTCTCCTCGGTGGCGTTTCTCTTTAAAGAGGAAAAGGAAGATTCTCTGGAGAGGGAAGAGAAGGGTCGCCGAGCACTCCTTTAAGAACAAGGGAACCTCGAAGGTTCAGGCCCTCCTTCTAGCGCCAATCTGTACTGTTGGGGATAAATCCCGCTCCTGCCGAACTACCTAGAGGCCGAACTCCCCTGCGCCAAGGTCCGGGCCGAACTACTAGCTGCCGAACTCCCCAGCGCCAGGCGTCCGGCCGAAACCCTACCACGGCCGAACTCCTCAGCGGTCGCCCCATCGCCCTTCAACCGAACGAGCTCCTACCGAACCTCAAGTGTCCAAAAAGCCTCAGCTGAAGTTCAATAGCCGGCCGAACCCTCAAATGGCCGAGCCTCGGATCCTTAGCAGCCGAACTCTCAGCGGACGAGCCTTCGCCAAGCCGAGCTTCGGATCCTCAGCAGCCGAACTCTTCAGCGGACGAGCCTTAGCTGCATACCTCCAGCCAAACGCCTGTGGGAGCGAACTCCCTCCTATCTTCCTTTCAGGAGTCCGAACTCCGAAATGGGCACACGACGGAAGGCCTTCAACCCTTCATTCGACAAGCTCTGCAACCATCACCATCAGTCAGTCCGCCGCACCATCGGTCAGTCGCCGTAGGCAATAGTGACCCACTGTCAGCGGCGATGGCTGCTCACCCTCAATCCGCCGCACACGGCACCAGCCCATGAGACTGACTCCGCCGAAACTCGAGCGGCCCGCCAGCACGCGGCTGCAGTCGTCACCATCAAGCTCCACTATATAAAGACCCTCCTGACACACTAAGGCTAAGCTCTCTGATCTCTAAGCTCTCTGATCTCTAAGCTCTCTGAACTCTCGACTCTCTTAGCTCTCCTCCTCATCTCTAAGCTCCGGAACCCATTCCGAGCACTCCATTACTGTTGGCCGGAAACTAACTTGACCGTCGGAGGGTCCTGCCGGAGCCACCCCCCCACCGGTTCCGGACGGGACTTCATTTTGCAGGTCCCCGACGGCGACCTCAGCGGCCTCGATTTCGGCAACCTCCGACGAGGATGGATTTCTGCACCAACAGCCCCAAATTCTGAGATGACTCATACTTGATTTCTTACCATGCCATATCTCATATAGTATAGTAGGAACGGTTTTAGAAGAAACCCTATTCAATAAGTATTGCAGTTAACAAACAGTATCCCCAAAGATAATCAAGGGGGTCTGTGAAGCTCATCATGGATCGGACCATATCTAATAGGATCCGATTTCTCCGTTCTAAAACTCCATTGAGTTGAGGTGTTCTAGATGGAGTCCATTGGGAGACTATGCCATTTTTCTTAAGATAATCTCCGAATTCTCGACTAAGGTATTCACCTCCTCGATCTGATCAAAGAACCTTGATGAATTTTTCTATTTGCTTTTCTACTTCATGTTTGAATTCTTTGAACTTTTTAAAAGCTTTAGACTTATGACTCATAAGATACATATACCCATACCTAGATAAATTATTAATAAAGATTATGAAGTAAACAAAGTTGCCTCTAGTCGGCACATTAAATGGGCCGTACACATCAGTATGTACTAGGGCAAGAAGATCCGTGGCCCTTTCCCCATGTCCTACAAAAAGGAGCTTAGTCATTTTTTCATGAAGACAAGATTCATAAATCGGATATGACTCGAAAGTCAACGGACTCAATAGCCCAATTTTCTCCAATTTATTAATCCTATCTTCTGCTATATGACCTAATCTTAGGTGCCATAGATACCTATCATTTGGACTATCCCTAGGTCATTTCATGGCATTCATATTTTGCCCGATATTAAAAATAAATACATCAATATGTAACTAGTAAAGATCGTTAATAAGGAAATCACTTGCAATTTTATTTCTTTCATAAACAATGTTACAATGGTCCTTAAGAAAACTAATTACATAGCCTTCTAGTACTAGGCATGAAATAGAAATCAAATTTCTGCTTGCTGCAGACACATAATAATAGTCTTTTAAAACTAAGTCTAAACTAGATGGTAAGTCGAAGAGGGATATGTTTCCACCACGGCTACTGCAGGCAACTCTTGCTCCATTTTCAACACGATGCGTAGGATCATGTCTCCATCCCTCAAGCCTCCTGCTATCCTCAAGATCCTGCATAGAAGTGCACAAGATGAGCACTAGAACCAGAGTCAAGCACCCAACTGGATGCAGAAGAAACCGTAAGGTTAGACATCAATAACGAGCATACCTCCAGAAAGGACCTGCCTCTTCTTGTTCTTTCAGGGATGGCCAGGTAAGTAGGGACAGTTTCCGCTTCCAAGTGGCCGTCGCTGTTGCAATGGAAATACTTTTCTTTGATCATCGGCCTTCTTTTTCAGCTCTGCCTTTCTTCTTCTTTGATCCTTCCTACCTTTCTGCTTTTTCACAGACTTCTTTTTCTTTCCTAATAAGACTTGTCTTTTGGAAGAAGTTCCGTTCCATAGCAAGAACTGAGCCTTTAGAACCTTTCATAGAAAGCTCAGCGGTTGAACCAGCATATTCATCAAGTTCGGCCAAGGGAATTTTGAAGTTTATGCATGTGGTAAGTTCATGATGAATTGCCCATATGCATCAGTCAAGGATTGCAGAATTATATCATTCTGCAGATCCAAGGTCCAACTTCACACCGAGCTTCTCAAGCTCTTTCCATGTCCTTGATTCATTCATCAGATAAGTGATCTTGGACTGACTGCCCATCATGCATCTTAGCCTTAAAATAGTCATTTAGTGACTTGATACTTGGCTGCGCGACTCTGTTCACCAAACATCTCCTTGTAGGTGAGCCAACATTTGATGCGAGCAGTCCCTAATATCTTCATGTTGGCGTTGGAAGCTCATCAGACATCGAGCCCAACATGTAAGTATCTGGCCTTATTATCTTCATCCGTTCACTTATCCAAGAGACGCTCTCTGTTCAACGAATGGACGGAGCTGGTAAGGTGGGAGGGTCCTAGTCCAAATACATGGGTTAACTTCTTGGAACCCAAAATGATTTTGTAGTTTCTGAGCCAATCTTTATAATTGGGATCCCAGTCAGTCTTTGGGTGTCCAGGATTCATGCTAGTGGGTTGGATGCAGACATTTTCCTACAGAGAGTCAAAATTTCTAGTTAGATATTGTAATTAAGACTTAACCAATTTGCTTAGGGATTTTATTTTAAAACAAATTAGCTTCCACTATTTTCTCGGATCCCTACACTCCCTCTGTAGAGATGCTAAAATCTCCACGATTAATGATTTTTAGTAGATGGTGCCATCCCACTAACTGACTCATCATCTCATCTAATAGTTATTGGTGATGGATCAACCAATGAGTGAACAACTCTTGTTCAATGATTCTCTAATCATAGTGCACCCAAACTTGATCTCTAATTCATGAATCTCACCGTGCCCAAAATATTGATCTACTCCTTAGTTAAGTTAGATCCACCATTTGCATAGATTGGAATTCTAATTGAGTCTTTTATCGTATCCAGAATATTGAGCCCAATCCATCCTCCAGCCCATAGCATCCAATGCCTAATAGACATGGTTGCATCTTTTCAATGCAACTGAACCACTGTAACTAGCAGACAACAATCAACCCCAGGAAGGGTCCGCACACCTACAATGATGGAAGACTTTAGACTTAATCTTTTCTTAAGGAGATTTGATTTAGGTCTCATTAAACTAGACTTGATATAGTCATAATCATTATGACTAACCTAGTGGAATGGGTTAGCTCGGATTATTGACCACCTCAGATCAGAACTGAGCCAACAAATATGGCCAGGTAAGTGAGACCAATGGAAGGGATATGCCATTAACTCGATAAAAATGCATTCGAGTCGAGTAGCTCCTAATTAAAAATCAATCGATCATATCTGCCAAACTTACTTTAGATACTAAATTATTAAGCTAGAACCAATCGGATTAGCCTACAATTCAGACTCTAACCACTAAGCTTAATTAGATCTTAGCTTGATCGATCATCACATGACTCGATCTTGATCCAGACTTAATCCTATTAGGCTGATCAATTTAAGCACTGTTGATCCCATCTAACCAACTCTTGATTCGATTTGATCAACCACTTAGGCCTAATTGAGCTACCCAAGCCCGAACCCAATATTATGAATATGTTTTAGATCTAAAATTTTTAATTTTAGACCTAATTAATATTTTATAATCTTAATTTTTAATTAAGTTTAGAGTTCATAAATAAAATATATAAATAAAATCTTAGGATTTCAGGATCTAGGATTTTGTATCTAGGATTTTGTAGAAAGTAAGTTCTTGATTTCTGATTAAGGACAAACGTGCAGCACCCCTACACATCATAAGAACACCCCATCAAATGGAAGAAGAGGGTATTTAAATTCTACTTTGTTCTTATTACCAAATGGTCAAGGGGAATGCCTTAATCAAAATATTCAAAACTACAAAACTAGTTAGATCTACATCATATATCTCCTAGATAAAAATTGATCTAACTTTATACATGTTTCGCATTCATCTCATGTATCTTGTCATGCATGTTTTTAGACCTTTATTATCTGATAATTCATCTAAAAAATTAAATTTAAATTGATCACATCAAAATAAATTCTAATCTAGATAATTATGTAGAACTATTCTACAACTAGTCTAATCATGCATTCATCATATCTCATATAATCCAAAAATTAAATAATTTTATTTACTATTTTTTAGATCTTATTATAATATTTATAACATCAAAAAATAGTAAACAAATAAATCTAAAATCATAACTTAATCAAATTAAATTATGAGCATGCAAGACTATGTATAGAACTATTCTATTTTACAACTAGTCATGCATCTTGTAAAACTTAGATCTA
Source organism: Cocos nucifera (assembly GCA_006176705.1). NCBI lineage: Eukaryota > Viridiplantae > Streptophyta > Magnoliopsida > Arecales > Arecaceae > Cocos > Cocos nucifera. The sequence goes on along the minus strand of QRFJ01000534.1, from coordinate 147,890 downwards.
AATTATTTAATTTTAATTTTTTTAATTTTAGATCTAATCATATCTCATGTGATATCTAAAATCACCTAATTATTAGATCAATAATAAATTAAAATTAGATCTAAATAATTTTTAGAACCTAGCTCTGATACTAGTTGAAGGAAAAATTTTGATTTTTCGGATCAGGTTGGTTCAGATCTAATTGGATCAAGAGAGATATTTCAAAAATTTCTCTCATATATCTAAATTAGATCTATGATATTTTAGATCTAATTTTATAGATCTAATAAAATAAAATAAAAATAAATTTAATTTAATTTAATTTATACCTTTTGTTGGGTAATCAAATTATCCTATGATGATCCTATTGATTGTCTGAGGTTCTGGATCTAGCCACGCAAGTGCTGAACCTCTATCGATATCCACTCAGACTGGATCTGAAGATCTTCTTCTTTGTCACTTCTCCAAATATCAGATCTGAATCTAATTTGGAGGATCTTCAAAACTTCTTCTGAAGATCAGCATTCATCTCTACAATAATGCTACCTTCTTTCTTTCTTGTCACCTTTCTCTTATCTGAATCACACCAAACTAGAGCCTAACTTTCCTTGGGTGTGGAGAGGAGAGAGAGAATTAGAAGATGGCATGGAGGAGGGAGAGGGACAGCCTTGGGGCATGGGCTAAGAGAGAACTCTATAAAAGTTGGGCGCAGACAAGGTTTATATAAACCCTACTGTGCCATGCAGTGCCACATCATCCCGGTCAATCATGTTGCTTCATGCAACCAGATCTAAATCTGATTGGTGGCATGACATCATCTGATCCAATCAGATGAGAGCCTCCTTAATTCATCCTTAGGTGGTGCCAAGACTAGTCAAAGTTGAGTCTTAGGCGCCTTCCTAAATTGATTCAATGAAGCAACCTGGAGTCCCATCCATATGGGATTCCAGTCGTCCCTATCCATGGGCACATGCCTCCCTAGGTGTGCGTCCCCTCCTTTCCAATTTCTAGCAAGAGGATAAGCACCTATTTGCTCTCCTATGTGTGCATGACACATGGGCAGATGTCCAAGGGTCAAAGGTTAATGTTTAACCAAAGTCAAAAGACAAGAATTAGCAGGTGATGAAAAATACCAGGTGTTGTCTTAAATTTATCTCATAAATTAAGACAATCCTTTTCTGACCTAGACAAGTTCTAGTAAGATCAAGTAAAGGTACCTGAGTGAGCACAAACATATTTGGCTTAGTCGAGATAACTTTTAATGATAGTAGAAGGAGAATGTTAGGCTCAATCATGTGCTAGCATGATTTTCTTAAACCTAATTGAATCTAATTCAAATCAATTAAATTGGGTTAGTCCAATTGATGATATCTAGATCCAAACCCCTATTTGTGTGATCCAGTTAGATTCAATTCTGTATGGTAATGGGATATGTCATGACCTCTATTATTGACATCATCGAAACATCTTTCAATGGATCAGAACTTTTCTGATTCAAACAACTAGAATAATCGATCATCTAAATCATTCTAATTGCTCCCAAAATCTACCAGTGACACCTAGCAGTATGTGGTGGCAACCCATCAGAACTAAAAATGAATCTCTCGATGCAACTACCTGTGTGATTAAGTTCTTCTATCTTGAGCTCTGATCATATTAGGGTTAAGGTAAACTCGTCAAATCCTAATTTCTGTCATATGATTTAATCATTCGATTCAAGTCCGATGTGAAAACCTTAATAGAAACTCTTTCTATTATTTCACTCTGCCATGGCCATGGGCTTATAGATTTGATTCTCATGATCATCATAGGGCGGCTCCTCATCTACGGAGGTAGATAGATTCCCTTTTGGTGCAATCCAATTCCTACAATGAACATGCTATAGCCAACATACACCTCAGGATTTCGAATGGCTAGAAGATCGAGTCATAGTGTAGTCAAACTATAACACCCTCAAGGTGAACTATCGATGCACCTTAGGTCAAAGAATCAGACACACCACTGCAGCTTCGAGTCAGTCATTAACAAGAAGGTAGACTTTTTTATGACTTCTCGAGATGGTCACGCTCAGTGCCCTCATTCTTTAATGAGTACCTGTACTCTCGCTCTGATATTTCTACACCGTAGACTCAAGACTCATCTACTATAAAGAAGTGATTGTACACCAATCTTTCAGATCAATCATCATCCTCATGTTGATCCTACAATCGGGATCATTTTATGAGTTAATAAATCAAAATTATTGTCTTAAATTTTCAACTCTTGAAAATAAGAATTATCATTACCACTAACTCAAGGGATGTATCACAGACACTAAATATATATTTATGATAGAAAATAATTTATTTTATTATTTATAATTAAAATTATAATTTTGCCCCTAAAAGTATATTACAAGTGTCAGCCAATTCTGGCTTCTAGGATATATATATCTAACAACTAGATGTGGCATACTTACTAAGAGTAGTGAGTAGATATCAATCTGATCTAGGAGAGAACCACTAGAAGATGGTGAAAGTCATCCTTAAATATTTGAGAAATACTAAGAATCGATGGTTGATTTATCATGAGTAAGATATGAAACTTATGGAGTTTAAAGACTTCAGCTTTCAATCTGACGATGATGACAACAAGAGCATGTCAATTTATGTCTTAATCCTAAATGATGGAGCCATTTACTAGAAGAATTCCAAGCAGCATACTATGGCAGACTCGGTATACGAGGTAGAGTATGTCATGGCATTAGATGCTACGAAGAAAACTGTATGGCTATGAAAGTTCATCACCAAGCTTGGAGTATTATCCTTCTCGGATGGTCTGGTCCTGCTCTACTATGACAGTATTAGAGCAATTGTTTAGGTGAAGGAACCCAAGACACACCAACGAATGAAGTATATACTATGTCGCACCATCTAATCCAAAAGATCATGGATCGAGATGATGTTGACCTTCAGAAGATCGACAGAAAGGATAACCTAGCCAATCCCCTCACTAAAGCCTTGGCGGTAAAGAAGTTCGACAACCATAAGTTGAAGATGGGTATTAGATATTGTACTAAGTGGCTTTAAAATAAGTGAATGTTGTTGAAAAATGTGTTCCAAAGCTAATCGTCAACCTATTGATGGTTGTGCTAACTTTGTAAATATAAATGATTTGTTATTGAATAAAATATTTATTCTGATATTTTTCATCATAAATATATATCTTCTAATGAACTCCTATATTGTGATGAAGTACTTAGGACTATTTAGATTTAATAAAGAGAGGATTTATCGATTAGTCCTTAAAATTATTTGTAATCAAATGATACGTTGTTAATCAGGACGACAACGTTTATAGGTCATTGTGTGCCATATGGGTTGGTTTTCCTCTTAACCAAGAAGTATAGAGATATTGGTATAGTATATAGGTGAGATGTAGGAGTACATCATCATTGAACATAACCAACTCAAGAGCATTCTACCATCAAGAATTACTCTAATGGGATATGGGTATAAGTATCCCATATACCTAAGATCGCCATCGTGGCTTGCAAACAACTCACTATGCTTTGGTGCCAGAGTATCTAAATTTTTAATTTAGTGATGGAAGATTTTTAGGCTTAATTAAGTACTTATAAAGTTAGTGAGTGATCAAGATGGGATTGACCATTCCAAGAGGTTGGAGATAATGCATCTCTATATTTCAATTTATCAAAATCTTGATCATGATGGATTTGGTATTTTGAAATATAATATGGATAATCTATTTGGGGTTGACTGTTGAATCCTGAGTTATCCTATAAGCATTTATGGTCAAAGAGATGAATATATGCAAATCATATCCATATGGATTCTAAGAGTGTTGCTTTATACATTCGACCTATCTGGGCATCGGACATCAATGCAAGATGGTCACTTTGATTGGTGCAAGAATTTATTTCTATACTATCTACTTAGGTTCGAACTTATAAGGTCACACATATAAGATGTCTCGATCTAATCAGATGGTTGATCAATGATTAAGAATCATTTTAAGGTTAAACATTCAATACGATTGATGTTTGAACTAGTGCAAGCATTACAGGAGGATCGATTAACAATCGAATTACTTATTTGCTCAATCTGATTGAGCTAAAGAATTGAGATCTAGTCTAATTGAATGTGATTTAATTAGTTTGGTTTGGGCTTGATTGGATCAAGTCCAATTGGTTTATTGTATAAGCCAATTATATAGGAGAATAATTTCTAATTGAATTAGAACTTGAGTACACATAATTTCTAATTTGATTAAAAATTTAAAATTAAAATTAAATTAAAATTAATTTGATTTAATTGGATTTCTAATTGGATTAGGAACATCATTAATTGAGTTGCATCAAGATCTATTTTAATTGGGCTAAAAGTTTTGGTTTGACTAGTCAAAGCATCAAGTCCTAGTTGGACTAGGACTCCTCCCTTGCACCACCTTCTCTCTACATGCCACCTTTGCCCATGCCCATGCCAACTTATCTAAAGTTTGGCATGGGATATGTCATGCTAAGAGAAGCTCCTTGTGCCCCAATCCTTGTCCTATTTGGATACTCTATTTTGGTATTTGACCAAGACAAGAACTCTTCTCTAACTCTCTATTTAAAGGTAGTTAAGCCATAAAACTTTTAAATAATTTTAGACCAGAGAGAGAGGTTTTGGGCATGGGGATCTTAGGCACACAAGGGTTGTAGGCATGGGATTTTGTGAAGGTACAATTTGTTATGCCTAGGTGAGAAAAAAGGCCTAGAGAAGAAGGATCTTCCCTATGGTTTTTGTTTTCAATCTTCTTCCACCATTTTTTTAAGAGAAAAACATGAGAAAGAAGATTCTTTCAGATCCTCCCTTCTCCTTCTTTGTTCCATGAAGAGTTTAAGTCATTTGAAGAAGGAGATTCGGCATCAACCATCAAAAAAGGATCAGTGCAGTGCTAGTATACTGTACTGATTTCTAGATTGCTGGACTTTGGATCATGATCATGGCCATATGTAGACTTCTCATAAATGTTGGATGCATGTGCAGCTCGAAGCGATAACCTCTATCTTAGATTAGTGAGTTGAGATCCTGACTTATGAAAGGTAAAAGAGGTGATCTCTTTCTCCCACTAAATCAAATCTAGTTTTTATGTTTGATGTTGATATAATCGATATCATTATTTTTATTTTTATTTAATTTTTAGATTTATATGCATACATGAATCATATCAATAGATCCTAGATCTAGGCTTTATCTACATATTTTATAGATTAATTAGATTAATTTTTTGCTTCCTCTATTAGAATTTTTGAAAAGATTTCAAAATACATGCTAGAAATCCTAGATGTTTTCTATACTATATGGATGCCATGCAAAGGCCTGATTTTAAGAAATAACTTAATTCCATAAAATCCGAGATGGAATCCATAGATATCAATGATGTATGGATGCTCGTTAATCCACCTAAAGAGATTAAATCCATAGGGTGTAAATAGATTTTTAAAAGAAAAAGAGGAGCAGATAGAAAGGTAGAGATCCATAATACCCATCTAGTTGTCAAGGGATATCAATAACATTATAGTATTGACTATGATGAAATATTCTCTCCTATGACAATACTTAAATCTATTCAAATTATGCTTGCAATAGTAGCACACCTAGATTACGAGATCTAGCAAATGGATGTCAAAACCACTTTTCTTAATGGAGAACTAAAAGAAGAGGTATATATGATACAGTTTGAAGAATTCATATCCACAGATGAATCTAAAATATACAAGCTAAACAAATCCATTTATAGACTGAATCAAGCTTCCCAGAGTTGGAATATGCATTTTGATAAAATAATCAAAATGTATAACTTTGTTAAGAAAAGAGAAGAGCCTTATGTCTATAAATAGGATAACGATTTTGTAGTCATCTTCATTGTACTATATGTAGATGACATTCTCTTAATTGAAAATGACATCCCTGCATTACAAAGTGTGAAGCTTTGTTTATCTTCACAGTTCTCTATGAAGGATTTGAGGAAAGCATCCTCTATCCTTGGGATGAAGATCTATAGAAATAGATCTAAAAGGCTACTTGGATTATCCCAATCTACATACATTGATACTATGCTAAAATGGTTTAACATGGCAAATTTCAAGAAGAGCTACCTATCGATAGACCAAAAAATTTTTTGCTCTAAGAAGAATTATTCGACAACTCTATAAGAGAGGAGTGTATGTGTAGAATCCCATATATCTTGATAGTAGGATCTATCATGTACACAATGACATGTACAAGATTGGATGTAGCCTACTCGCTAGGGATAGCGAGTAGTGGTACCAGTCTGATTTGGATGAGAACCATTAGAAAGTTGTAAAGACAATCCTTAAGTATTTGAGAAATACTAATAACCAATAGCTTATTTATAGAGATACTGACCTAAAACTTATGAGATAAAAGTTTTCAGTTTTAGTAAGATAATGATGACAACAAAAGCATGTTGAGTTATATACTTGTCCTGAATGGTAGAGCAATATGCTCGAAAAGTTTCAACAGCACTCTATAGCTGATTCTATTTATGAGGTAGAGTATGTTTCAGCATCTAATGCTGCTAAGAAAATAGTTTGGTTGAGAAACTTTATCAATGAGTTTGGAGCGGTTCCATCAATCGAAGGTCCAGTTCCACTATATTATGATAGCACTGGAGCCAACGCTCAAGCTAAGCAACCCAAGTCCCATCAGAGAACCAAACACATTCTATATTATTATCATCTTGCCCATAAGATCACGGATCGAGATGATGTCAATCTTCAGAAAATTAATGGAAAAGAGAACCTAGCTGACCCATTCACTAAAACCCTTGGAATCAAGGAGTTCGATGATCACAAGTGGAGGATAGGTATTAGATACTATTATGATGGCTTTAGTATTGGAAATCTATCCTAAAGCTAATCGTCAGTCTATTGATGGTTGTGCTACTTGTTGTACTTGTATATGAACTATTAATTAATAAAAGTTTTTTTGGCATTTTTCATCATAAATTTAATTATCTTCTAATGAACTCCTGTGTTGTGATGAAGTTCTTAGGACTATGTAGATTCGATAAAAGAGGATTTATCATTTAGTCCTTAAATTATTCATGACCAAAAGATATGTTGTTACTTAGGACAACAACGTTTATCGAGTATAGGTCATTGTGTGCCATATAAGTTAGTTATCCTCGTAACCAAGGAGTGTTGAGACACTATTATGGCATGCAAGAGGGATGTATGGGTACATTTGTACTGAACGTGACCAACTTCAAAGCTTTTCTTCTATCAAGAATAGCCCCAATAAAATATGGGTATAACTATCCCTCCGATCTGAGATCACCATGGTGACTTCCAAGCAACTCACTATGCTTTGGTATCAGACTACCTAAATTTCTAATTCAGTGATGAAAGATTTCTGGGCACAGTCAAGTAACTAAGGAATTAGTGCGTGTATCAAGATGGAATTGACCACTTTTAATTTCAGGAGCTATGTTCAATTGCATTTCAATTTAGCAAAGTCTTAGTCAGAGTAATCTTAGTGAGGAGTCACGGGACTAATTGCTTTAAGACATGACATAGATGTATTTTCTATTGCCTTTCACAACATCCTAGGCATCACTTAGCTCTAATATCAAATTATAGACCCATGATATCTAATAAGAGCACGATGTTGTCATTAAGACACCATGTTTATCAGTTTAATTTGACTTCTTAAAATAATTAAAAATACATAGATAGCAGTGAGTCGGGTCGAATTCATAGGGAAGGTAGTGCTTTTAGATTTAAAATCTTTGATTTTTTTAAAAGAAAAAAAAGATTTGAAAATAGAATTTGAAGTCAGAAATTAAAAATTAAAATTATGAAGTAGAAATTAAATTATGCAGAAAAGTAAATTGGTACTAAAATCTACTAATTAGATCTTAGCATCTACTTGCAGAAAAATAAAAAATAATAATTAAAATATAAAAATTAAATTATAATAAAAATAAAGAGCATAAAATTAAAGAACATAAGAATAAATATTTTATTAATTAAAAAATTTATAATTTAAATAAAATAAAATAAAATAGGCTGATCTTTGATCTTGGATCGGCATTAATAGAAAGATGGTGTAGAAGTCTAGCTCTTCTTCTCGGTACCCATTGCTTTGAAGCAGCCATTAACCCATAGCCTGGCTTCCTCTTGTACCAAAGCTTCATCTTGATCAGATCTGTTGATTTTTAGAGGCCTGGGGTTCTTTTTATAAAGCTAGGAGGGCTGGAGAGTTTTCTTCTAGGCAATGTGGAACTAAGGAGCTCTTTGATCGTCAAAATATGAAGAAATTTAAGTAAAAATTAGATTAAAAGGAGTCCTGGATGAATTCTGTTGCTCTGGATGAAATATGGCCATCAATAGAAATCAAATGGATCAAAAGTCATCAAAGTTAGTTGCGTATCCACTCAGATCAGGTCAGATTAAATTCTGACCATTGATCGCACTGATCAGGAGAAAATTTGGTCGTCGGATCGAGTTTTGGATGTTTTAATCAAGTCAGGAGCTTCCTGGACCATTGGATCTTCATTGGCTGGTTTTCTGGCTATCGAATCATGCCAAATCACTAATGGAATTCGAATCAAATCCAAAAATAACCACCACCATCCGATCTTGACCGCAATCAATCGAATCCATCTGATCGCGTCTTTACTATTCCCATGGACCGTGTGGACCGGCTGCACTGTACACTGTAACCAATCAGCACCTCCTATCGTCGAGTGAAAAGTCTAAAATGCCCTATGAGCCACAATAGATTTTTTGTGAACCCTTTAAAGGTCTAGGTCTACCACATGTCACTCCATGATTTACCGATTTTTGCTAAGCTAGCGGTCCACGCCTGGATCGTGGACCAACTAACTGCTTCTACGTCTGAGTTAGCTTGCATGGCTGGCTTGGTGTGCTGGCTTTGTCAACTTGACTCAGTGCATTTGGATGAGCCAGTTGATATGGCATGGCGGCTTGAGCCGACTTAGCCGTATGTTATTTTCATTTAATTTTTATTTATTTTATTTTTTAAAAAATTTATATCTTCTTTATTTTAGCTCTATTTTGCATGAAACTTATTTCATTATGATCAAAAAAATAAGCTCTTTCTATTGATTATAAAATTTTATTTTTTAATTTTTATTATTTTTTAATTAAAATTTTAATTAATAAAAATATTAATTTCTCAAAAATTATATATAAATTGATCATTAATTTTTAAAAATTAATATAAATTAATTAATAAATTAATATTTTTATTGATAAATTTATGATACTTATCATACCCCCAACTTAAGCTTTGCTCGTCCTCAAGTAAAAAAAAAATTAGTTTTAAATATCTTTTAACTTTAGAGTTTTGAATTTTGTCTAAGCAGTTTTCAAAATGACCATTAATATTCAATAGAGCTTAAATGAGATATATCATTGGGGTATTAATACTTATTAATAAAAAAAATTAAGTAAAAAATATTAAATTTTTTTGAATTTTTTCTAAATTATCCCACCTTTATCTCTGATTTATCTAAACTTTCATATAGGCAAGTGTATTGCTACTTCCGTCCTTCATTTATTGATTTTAATTTTTACATTGTTCACTTTTTGATGTGAATATCATAGCTTACTTAGGCAATGAGACCCAGTTACTCGGTGGGAAACTATTTTTTTTTTTAATGTTGTACTACTATTGAGTGTCTTAACCCCTTAAGCTTTCTATTTGATCCATGTAGCAAGTCTTGGTCTAATGACTCCCAAATCAGTTGACTTTAGGGCACTAGGTATAGAATATCCCTCGGGCTTATTAGCTCGAATCAAATAGGCTACGAGTTAAGACTAGCTTTACAATGAGCTTTTTTGTCCTTTCCATCTTTTGATGCGAAACTCAATGCTTGCTTAGGCAAAGAGGCTTGGTTACTCAGTGAGAAGTATTTGAAAATTATTTTATTTAATTTTTTATATGAAGAAACATATAGTTATCCTACACAAGCCCATAAAAAGTAGATTTTTCTTTGATTAGTAGAAAAAATTAGAAATGCTCAAAGAAAAAACTTTTTATGTTCTAGACTTAACTCTATATTGAATTTTCTTAATACTTGATTCCTCAATTTCTCACAGATTCTCTGATCTGTATATCAATTTTTTTTTTTAAATGCTTAGTTTAATTCGATTCTTAAGCATAATTAGGTGTCTAAATACTAAATACTAATTTTTTCTTAAGGACTAAAAATTTTAAAATTTTTATTTTTATCCCCCCCCAACTTAATCGACATTATCCTCAATGAAGAAAAAAAATAAAGGGTGTAATAAAGAATATAAAAGAATACATCTGACCATATTTTTGGTCCAGCACATGTCTTTGAAATTTTGGGCTCTCCCTCCAACTTATTCAAATTATCCTAAAAAAAAATTAAATAAAAAAATAAATTAAACTAAAGAAAACTAAATATTGGGTTGCCTCCTAACAAGCGCTAAGTTTACCATCTTCAGCCAGACACAATGCAGCTTACTATCCTGTGTCAAATATTGGATTTATAAATTCTAATGATTTTAGATTGCCAATCTCAGGAAGATAATTTCTTATCCCTTTATTGATATAATCATTATTAATTTTAGGGACATAATTTGTGACCCCATTCTCAGATCCATGTTTATTAAGAATTTCTCCTATTTGTTCTTCTAAAATACTCATAAATTGAGTTTTTGTATTAGGAGTTAAGTTTGATTCAATGGGTGCTAGAAGGGTGACTAAAGGTAGTTTTAATTTTGGAGGTAAATTAATGTGATCTTGCTTAAACAACTCCATTGACACTTCATTGCATGCCTCTTGATTTCTGTAAGAAAAATCAGCTTCTAGGGTTGAAGGGAATAGGACATTAGGCTTATAAGTCTTGGGTAAATCATCTATTCTCTTTTTTCCTATGTCTATCTTATTTAAGCTAGAATTAGCATCAGTACTAATTTCTGGCTCAGATTCTTTTGTGTAGTTAGTCTTAGTACTAACCTATTTCTTTTCATTTTGGCTAGCATCAATACTAGCCTCTTTCATCTGATCTTGGTACGGATCCATAAGAATCCTGTTGCTTTTAAGTTCAGAAATTACTTTGGCATTCTCAAATTAAGGATTCTTAGGTGAGACATTAAATTGATAACTTAGTCAAGGAAGTTGGTGGACATTAGGTGGATTGATTGAAATTGGTAGGCTCGATAATTGACCTAGTTCTCTCCTCATGTTAGATTCAGCTAGTTGTCCAATTTGAGCTTTTAGCTTGATGATAGATTGCTATTGAGTCAGAATCAGTTGTTGAAGTTGGTTAAATCTATCGTCAACTAGATTGGTCTATTGAGGAGGTGGGTATGAGGGTTGATTATGATGTGGTGGTTGAAAAGGCTTACTAGGCTGACCTCTGTTATAAGCATAGTTTTGGAATTGAGGTCTATTCTGATAATTTTGCACTGATGGAGTTTGGGTCTGAGCCTGAGTCTGTTGTGATTTTCAAGAAAAATTAGGATGGTTTCTCCAGCCAGAGTTATATGAATTTAAAAATGGATCATTAATTGGCTTGGAGTAGCCTTTAGTAGCTTGGACTTGTTCTTGGATAAAAGGTGAAAACTGTGCAGTCATAGGACATTCAGTCACATGATGGGTTGGGCTAGCATAGATTAAATAAATCTTCTGATAATTAGAAGATGATGTGAATTGTGTAGGAGATTGTTGTCCTAGGGTTAGGACTTGATCTAATTTTTGAGCAAAAAGATTGATTTTATCTAATTTCTGAGCTAATTGATTTAAGTCGGACTTAGAACTAGAGTCTGGATCATAAATCCCTACCCGCTTTTGGTAGAAAGATAACAAAGCATGGTTGATCGAGTTTTCACTTAGAGTTTCAAATAAGGCATAGGCTTCATCCTCACTTTTGTTCATGAATGCACCTCCATAGGATGCATATATCATCTATCTGTATTGGTCTCTTAAACCTTCATAGAAAGCTTGAATTATTTGCCACTTAGACAGACCATGATGTGGGCATTTTCTAAGAAGTTCTTTAAGTCTCTCCCATGACTCGTGAATCTATTCCCCTGGAAGCTGAGCAAATCTAGTGATAGCTCGCCTCATAATGTTGGTTCGGCCTATGGAATAAATTTTTTTAAGAAATTCACTTTGCAATTCAGTCCAAGTTTTAATTGATCTTCCTATTATGCCAAGCCAGTACTTGGCTTTCTCTTTTAATGATAAGGAAAATAAAATTAGTCTAAGGGCATCCTCAATTAAATTTTGAATTCTCATCGTAGAGCAAATTTCTAAGAATTCATCCAGATGTTTGTAAGGATCTTCATTATAGGTGGAAGAAATAAAGCGATTTCCTACCGTGCATGCACTAGTGCAACCCTAACGTATGGTTCAAAAAATTTTTTAGAATTTTTTTAGACTTTTTATTATTTTATTATATTAAATTTTTTTAATTATTTTATTTATTAATTAAATTTAATTTAATTATTATTTTTAATATTTTTTAGTTAGTTTAATTTAATTTTTATTTAATTTAATTTAATTTAATTTTTAGAGGAGAAAGGAGAAGAAAGAAAGAAGAGTTCTAAAGAAGAGGTCCTAAGGAGTCCTAGAACTAAGAAGAGAGAGAAGAATTAAGTTTAATTAGGTTTGATGTTGGTTAGCAATCAAGTTGGTCAATCAATCCTGACTAAGGGTTGTCCTAGGTCTAGATAGCTCCTAACTACCAAGGTCCCCTTCAAGCCCTCCAAGTGTATGATCAGTCAATCAATGGGCTAGGTAAGTGTAAGGTCGGTGGGAGTCCTCCTGTTGCTTGCCTTAGACACCAATTGTGCTTGACCAGATAAGCTAATGAAACCAATTAGAAACTACCTTCCTTTGGGCCCAATCATCCCTGAACCACTTTCCTAGACACCAGTCAAATTGACTAACCCTAACCTAGTTCAACTCTTAAGGTTCCTTATCCTATTGAGCTCGAGCTCCTAGGGCTAATGTCTAATTGATTTTAATTTAAAGGCTTAGGTCAATGCAAGATGCTGGTTGGTTCTTTATGGGCCAAAAAAGGGTGATCAAATCCTCACCTTATCTTGATTAATTAGGTTGTGCCCTTAAGTTGATTTAAAGATGCATATGCACAATCACTTTCAATAAGGATTCTATGCAACTAAAGTAGATGCATGAAATTGATTAAACTTAAGAACTTACCTTATCTCCAGCGATCACCAAAAATAAAAATAAAAATAAAACTAATATGATGCATGCTCTAAGCAGTTAGGATTTCTAATCTTATCATGAAGTTTTTTAATTAGATTTAAGTGGATATATTTTTTTTAAATTTAATTTCAAAATAAAATAATTAAATAAATAAAAAAAAGAAAAGCACTAGGGTTAGGATTGATCTCACCAAATAAAACTAAATGATTTGTTCCTTGTCCTGGTTCTTTTTATTCTTTAACCTTTTTTCTACAAAATAAAAAAAAAATTAGCAAGCAATATTTATAAAAAATAAAAATTTTATTTATAATTTATTTACAAAAAAATCAAAGAGATCAAAAATTTAATGTCCATGCCTTTTCCGATAATGGCGCCAAAAATTTGATAAGAGTGCGATGTTGTCATTAAGACACCGTATTTATCAATTTAATCCGACTTCTTAAAATAATTAAAAATACATAGATAGTAGTGAGTCGGATCGAATCCACAAGAAAGGTAGTATTTTTAGATTTAAAATTTTTAATTTTTTTTAAAAGAAAATGAAAAGAATTTGAAAATAGAATTTGAAGTCAAAAATTAAAAATTAAAATTATGAAGTGGAAATTAAATTATGCAGAAAAGTAAATTTGGTACTAAGATCTACTAATTAGATCTTAGTATCTACTTATAGAAAAATAAAAAGTAATAATTAAAATATAAAAATTAAATTATAATAAAAATAAAGAACATAAAATTAAAGAACATAAAAATAAATATTACATTAATTAAAAAATTTATAATTTAAATAAAATAAAATAAAATAGGCTGATCTCTGATCTTGGATCGACATTGATAGAAAGATGGTGTAGAAGCCCAGCTCTTCTTCATGACATCCGTTGCTTTGAAGCAGCCATTAACCTATAGTCTGGCTTCTCCCTATATCAAAGCTTCATCTTGATCAGATTTGTTGATTTTTAGAGGCCTGGGGTCCTTTTTATAGAGCTAGGAGGGCTGGAGAGTTTTCTTCTAGGCAATGTGGGACTAAGGAGCTCTTTGATTGTCAAAATATAAAGAAATTTGAGTAAAAATTAGATTAAAAGGAGTCTTAGATGAATTCTATTGCTCTGAATGAAATCTGATTGTCAATAGAAATCCAACGAATCAAAAATCATCAAAATCCAATGTGTATCCACTCAGATCAGGTCAGATTAAATTCTGATCATTGATCGCACCGATCAGGAGAAAATCTGACCGTTAGATCAAGTTATGGATGTTTTAATCAAGTAGGGAGCTTCCTAGACCGTTGGATCTTCACTGACAAGTTTTTTGGTCATCGAATCATGCTAGATCGCTGATGGAATTCGAATTAAACCCAAAAATGACCACCACCGTCCGATCTTGATCACAATCAACTGGATCCATCTAATCGCGTCTTTACTGTTCCCATGGACCACATGGACCGGTTGCACCGTACATCACAACCAATTAGCACCTCCTATCATTGAGTGAAAAGTTCAAAATGCCCTGTGAGCTATGATAGATTTTCTGTGAATCCTTTAAGGGTCTAGGTCCATCACGTGTCGCTCCAGGATTCACCAATTTTTGCTGAGCTGGCGGTCCATGCCTGGATCGTGGACCGGTTGATTGCTTCCACGGTTGAGTTGGCTTGCATGGCTGGCTTGGCGCACTGGCTTCGTCGGCTTGGCTCGGCATGTTTGGTCGTACTGGCTGATATGGCATGGCTGCTTGAGCCGGCTGAACCATATGTTATTTTCATTTAATTTTTATTTATTTTATTTTTTTTAAAAAAATTATATCTTCTTCATTTTAGCTTTGTTTTATGTGAGACTTATTTCATTGTGATCAAAAAAATAAGCTCTTTCTATTGATTATAAAATTTTATTTTTTAATTTTATTATTTTCTAATTAATTTTTTAATCAATAAAAATATTAATTTTTTAAAAATTATGTATAAATTGATCATTAATTCTTAAAAATTAATATAAATTAATTGATAAATTAATATTTTTATTGATAAATTTATGGTACTTATCAATATCGCACGAACGCCAATCATCTTTGACATCATAAGCACCGATACCATGTTGCGAAAGCTCCTGATGTTTAGCACGGACCTGAAGTAACCTGTGACATTCTTTATGAGCAGCAAACCACCAACCCTCCACCTAGATCTATGATAGGGCACCTCCCTCCTTAGGCTTGACGGAGACGCCCCCTTCTCTAGGGCTTCTTCAAGAACTCTAGGGCGGCAACTCTAGAGAGAAGAGAAGAAGAGGGAATTGAGGGAGAAAAGATCTATATTGATTTCACTCTTCAAAATCCTAATACAACCTATGTATTTATACATAGCCATTAGGTCTGACCAAAAGCTCTCCTGGCTAACCCAATATATGAAAGCACTCACCGAGCCTATGTACACCCATGTCTTCCATGCTCTCATCCTCTGGATCTAGACCCGACCCATGCATGAGTTAGCCCCTTTAAGACCTCTTGAACTAGGCCATAAGACACCTAGGATCAACCTAGATCCTAGCCCAAAATAGACCCTCGCATAACTCTGCCCATGCACTGAGCTGGCTCAGTCTCAGCACTCAGTCGGCTAAGTTCCACTGGATCGGCTCTGTCCGAAATTGAGCTAACCTAGTCTTATGCCATGCCAGCAGTCCCAAATGCTCAGCTCTCTATTTTGCCTGTGCTCTAAGATTTAGCCGACCCAATTTTGGATTGAACTGGCTAACCTACAGAAAATCTTCCTTCTACAGTCTTGATTCCTCGGCTCTGGTTTCTTACTTCACCTTATATCTTAGGTCTCCGAAGCACCAACCAAGCCCCTGGAATCCCTAGAGCCAATGCTCTGACTCCTTCCATGGCCTCCTAAGGCTTGGGAGCACCATAAATCCTCACAATCTCCACCTTGGCAAATCTCTCAATAATGCCTTCCTGCACGATCCCACTATCCCTGCGGACTCGATAGCACCTATGCAAACATCGTCTCCACCAATCCTCTTCAACTGTTGTGTACCTTTGAGGCCTTTAGGATGACTACCTCTACTGCTGAAGACCTATACTTGCTTCTTGGCACCACCCTAGAATTATAGGATTTCTTCTGCTTAGCAGCTGCATCACTTATCCTAGACATCCCTAGAGATCATGCAACATTCCTTTACTGGCACTCACCGCATATCATGATGCTCCACCTGACACCCTCAAAGCCATTTCTATCTTCCTGCACAATCCTCTCCACCTGGATCTATATAGCCCCAGCACTAGTATTGGGATATAGGTCCTCCCTCTGCACCCCTCTGCTCTGAACCCATGTCACAGCATCCTCCACCCGTGAAGCCACCTCTGTCTGGTGGTCCACCTGGAATTGAAGTCTCCCTGATGCCATAGAACTCGACTCTGTCTTTGAGTCCCTCGAGGCCAACCACTCAACGCTGCATTGCTTTTCCTGCTGCTGTACCTCGAACACCATCATTGCCCCTTTAAATCCTCCACACTCTGTGGCCCTCTTCAAAGCCATCTTAGATATCTCCATAACCCATGGGCACCTCCAAAACCCAAGAGCTCATCCGACTCTTTTGAATCCAATGATTGAACCCTAGAAAATTTCATCCTAGTCCTTCTCTTCTATCCCTACACCAGCCATCGCTTTAGTTGCGCCCGGAGAACCATCCTATACCTGAATCGTGACTCTTCCTGATGCTGCTGTAGAGAAAATCTGATCCATGATACTCCCGGCTATCTGAGACCTACTGACGTTCCATGAGATCTCCTGGCTTTTCCTGAGACCAGCTTCCGATCTCTTTGAGAAGCCCCTAATATCATCTACTGAGATACATTCCTTGGCTGCTGCACCACTGAGCCTCTCTCAGCCCCTGTGCCTCTAGGGTAGCACTCTAGCACTCCCTAGCTCATCTTTGTACCACTCTATAGCCGTCCAGTCCAAACCTACTGGACCTCCATGGATCATCCATCTCCATCATCCCTAAGGCTCCGTAAATCCATGCTCTGATCGAACTACTGAACGCACCCCTGACTACTTCCTCGCCTTCCTGACACCGAAGGATGTATAGTCACTTCTTCAACCTTCTTTCGACTATTACCCCTTAGAAAATCTCTCTTTAATGGCTCCATACAGCCCATCTTCCTAGAGAACCCTGATGTTCTCTGTTGAAATACCTTCCTCGGCTACTACATCACCGAGCCTCTTTCAACCCTGCATCTTCAGGGAAACGCTACTATAGCACACCAGCGCTACCTGCCTATCACATAACCGTCATACACCCTGGCCTTTCCACCAAGTTCGATCAGTAAATCATGCACCCAATCCTTCCACCCTAAGAAAATTCCTTCCCATTAATCCTCTCAACCTCCACCTTTAACTCGCTGCTCTCGGTTGGCCAAACCATAGCAACAACAAGATATATTTGAGACATAACATGGAATCCTTGGGCAGATTTCTGATTTCACCTTTTATGACTTCTCCTTTGCTTTCGTGCACCATCAGGCTCTGAAAGTTGGCTCCTTCTATGCACCATCAGGCTCTAAAACTTGGCTCTGATGCCATATTGCTGTCCACAACGTCCTAAGCATCACCTAGCTCTAATACCAAATTGTAGACCCATGATATCGCTCGAATGCTATTCATCCTTAACATCACAAGCACCAATATCATGTTGCGGAAGCTTCTGATCTTTAGCACGGACTTGAAGAAATTTGTGATATTCTCTATGGACAGCAAACCATCGACCCTCCACCTGAATCTGTGATGGGGTGCCTCCCTCCTTAGGCTTGAGGCAGACACCCCCTTCTTTAAGGCTTCTTCAAGAATCCTAGGGCGGCAACTCTAAAGAGAAGAGAAAAATAGAGAATTGAGGGAGAAAATATCTGTATTGATTTCACTCTTCAAAATCCTAATACAATCTTTGTATTTATACATAGTAATTAGGTCCGACCAAAAACTCCCTTGGCTAACCCAATACACGAAAGCACTCATCGAGCCCATGTACACCCATGTCTCCCATGCTCTCATCCTTTGGATCTAGACCCGACCCATACATGAGTTAGCCCCATTAAGACCTCTTGAACCAAGTCTTAAGAACCCTAGAATCAACCTAGACCCTAGCCTAAAATAGATCATCGCGTAACTCTGCCTGTGCACTGAGCCGGCTCAGTCTCAACACTGAGCTGGCTAAGTTCCACTAGGTGGCTTAGTCCAAAACTGAGCCGGCCCAATCCAAAACTGAGTCGGCCCAGTCCTATGCCATGCCACCAATCCCGAATGCTCAGCTCTCTATTTTGCCTGTGCTCTGAGACTTAGCCGACCCAATTTTGGACTGAGCCGACAAACCTGCAAAAAATTTTTTTTCTATAGTCTTGATTCTTTGGCTTTGATTTCTTGCTTCACCTTATATTTCAGATCTTCGAAGCACCAACCAAGCCCCTAGAATCCTCGGAGCCAACGCCCTGGCTCCTTCCGTGGCCTTACAAGGCTTGGAAGCACTACAAATCCTCACATTTTTTAGGGTTGATAGTCAAATCCTAAATCATCTATTACATAGAGGTCATAGGGATGAATTATATGATAACTGTTGGCGCAAAAATTGGTCATCACCGGAGGTAGCCGGAGTGGAGGCCGATGAGGTCATCACCGGGGACCTGCAAAATAAAGTCCGATCCGGAGCCGGTGGGGGGTGGCTCTGGCAGGACCCTCCGACGGTCAAGTCAGTTTTTGGCCAACAGGAATGGAGTGCTCGAGATGAGTTTCGAAGCTTATAAAAGAAGGGGAGAGCTTAGGGATCAAAGAGATTAGCCTGAGCGTATTTGGAGGGTCCTTTTTATAGCGAAGCTCGATGATGATAGCTGCAACCGCATGCTGGTGAGCCGCTCGAGGTTCGATGGAGTCAGTCTCATGGGATGGTGTCGTGTGCGGCGGATTGATGGTGACAGCTGCAACCGTGTGCTGGCGGGCCGCTCGAGGTCCGACGGACTGATGGTGATGGCTGTCAGAGCTTGCCTGATAGAAGGGTTCATTGCCGTTGGTCGATGTGCCCTGATGGCTCGGAGGAGTTCGGGACTCCTGTAGGAGAGGAAGATAGGAGGGAGTTCGGCTCCCATAGGCGTCTGGCTGGAGGTATGCAGCTAAGGCTCGTCCGCTGAAGAGTTCGGCTGCTGAGGGAAATCCGAAGCTCGGCCGTTTGAGGGTTCGGCCGGCTGTTGGACTTCGGCTGAGGCTTGGACACTTGAGAGTTCGGTAGGAGCTCGGTCGGTCGAATGTTCGGCGAGGACGACCGTGAGGAGTTCGACCGAGTGACGACGCTGAGGAGTTCGGCCGAGGTAACGACTGCTGAGGAGTTTGGTCGAG
>QRFJ01000534.1:64412-128278 GCA_006176705.1 Cocos nucifera | reverse complement strand
AGCCTCTTCCTCCATCTCGTCCTTTGGTGAATGAGGCCTTCGACCATGCTCGCGTTAGGACGAGGTCCTCGTCCTAATTCCTAACGGGCTATGGGCTACATGGGACCATCGTCCGATCCGCTACTCCCCATCTCATCCTTTGTGAACGAGACCTTCGACCTTGCTCGCGTTAGGATGAAGGTCCTCCTCACTATTCCTAACGGGCTGTGTGGGCACATGCGGACCGTCGTCCAAGGCTCCCCATCTCGTCCTTATGAATGAGGCCTTCGACCTTGCTTCGCGGTTAGGATGAAGTCCCCTCCTTATTCGTAAGGGCTGTGGGGGCACATGCAGACATTCGTCCGAAGAACACTTTCTCTTCACGCTCATCCTTCTGAACGAGGGCCTTCGACTTGCTCGCGTTAGGACGAGGTCTTCCTCCTGTTCCTAACGATAGCCTGTGGGGCACATGGCGACCGTTCGTTCGAGTCCTCTCCCCCGTCTCATCCTTTGTGAACGAGCCTTCGACCTTGCTCGCATTTGGACGAGGTCCTCCTCCTATTCCTAACGGGCCACTTTCGCTCGTTTCTTTCTCCTGCCATCAGATAGTTTTTTCGTCCAGAAACAATATTATTGAGAGGGAAGAATTTTACCGAGGGGAAGCTAATCGCAGCGCATTTTCATTCAAGGGTCATCGGGGTGTTGTTCCTCGGAGTTCCCTCGGGCAGTAAGTCCCGTCCAGACAACCTCCTCTATCTTATGCCGGCCTCCTCAATTTGGAGCATGCTTCTCTTGGCTTTGACGCTGGAAGTTGATGAATCGCCTATGTGCCAAGCTCCCCCCGGGGGTGATGTTGATGATGCCGTGAGGCAGCCGACCTTCTTGTCTTTTCTGGTTACGACAGCCCCTTTAGCCAATCTTCCCTTGCTTCAGGTTGGCGTCGGAGGAATTTATCCCGTCGTCCCTTTTTGATGATCTCTTCAATCTCGTCTTGGAGCTGAACGTATTCCTTAGTGTCGTGGCCGTGGTCGCGATGGTAGGGGCTTTACTTGCTTCAATCGCGCGCGTTTGGGGAGGCCATAGTCCTTCAGGTCCTGGCGGCTGGCTCTTAACTTCATCGAGAATTTGAGTTAGAGGAGCAGGGTGTGGTTGCGGAACCCTTTGGGAGGAGTATTTCTCCGCGCCCTTATGTCGGGGCTTTCTTCCTGGTGAGCTCGAGTTCAGGCTTCGCTTGCGCGGAGCTTCATTCCGCTTTCCCACAAAACTTTCCATGGGAGAACTTCATGCTTCTTTGTCCGGACTTCCTTGCTCACAGGGAGGGGGTCGGCTTTGCTTGCCCAAACTTCATCGCACCTCTCGTGAATTCGCTGTAGCGACGTACTCGAGGGGGAGTTCAGCCTCGCTCGCCCCGGCGCGGTCTCGAGCGCGGCCGAACTTCATTTGGGTGATCTCCTATGGAGTTCGGCCTCCCTTATGCCAAACTTCATTCGTGGGAGAACTTCATTCCGCCACTGCTTGCACCGAACTTCACTGTGATGGTGAGCTTTAAGGTGGAGTTCGACCTTCGAGCTCACTTATGTCGAACTTCATTCCGCGGGGGGGGGGGACTTCATTCCGCCCTCACATGCGCCGAACTTCACTATGATGGTGAGCTTTAAGGTGGAGTTCAGCCTTCGGGGAACTTCATTCCACCCTCACTTGCGCCGAACTTCACTATGATGGTGAGCTTAAGGTGGAGTTCGGCCTTCGGCCTCACTTATGCCGAACTTCATTCCACGGGGGGGGACTTCGTTCCGCCCTCACTTGCGCCGAACTTCACTATGATGGTGAGCTTTAAGGTGGAGTTCGACCTTCGGGGGAACTTCGTTCCACCCTCACTTGTGCCGAACTTCACTGTGATGGTGAGCTTTAAGGTGGAGTTCGGCCTTCGGGCTCACTTATGCCGAACTTCATTCCATGGGGGAACTTCGTTCCGCCCTCACTTGCACCGAACTTCCCTTGGATGATGAGCTTCGAAGGGAAGTTCGGCCTCACCAAACTTCACTCGACTCTCCATCGTCTGCCAGCTGCCCTCTCAGGGATTCCTCGTCTTTCGACTTGAAGGCTTCTTCCGCATGGGCATATCTCTCGGCCCGAGCCAGCAGATCGGCGAAGTCTCCGGGATACTTTTTTTCTAGGAAAAATAGAAAGTTATTTCTCTAAAGGCCGCCATTGAGTGCGGCCATCGCGACAGACTGGTCCAAGTCCCGTACTTCCAATGCCGCGGCGTTAAATCGGGTGAGGTAATCCCGGATGGATTCCTCCCGCTTCTGCTTGACGTTCATCAGGAAGTCCAAACCTCGGCGCGGACGTCGGCTGCTGACGAAGTGAGCCACGAACTGACTGCTCATTTGGTTAAAAGAGAAAATCGTACTCAGCTTTAATGCCGAGTACCAGTTTCTAGCTACTCCCCTTAAGGTAGATGGGAAAGCTCGACACAGTATGGCGTCTGAAGCACCGTGGAGCACCATCATGGCATGGAAGGCCTCTAGATGATCAACCGGATCAGAAGTTCCATCGTAGCTTTCCATTTGAGGGAGCTCGAAGGTCGGTGGAATAGGTTCTTGAATAATTCGGAGAGAGAAGGGAGGTTCGGCATGGATGTCGGCATGATGAGCCGAGGTGATGCGGCCGAGCTCTTTAATACGTCGGTCCATCTCTCGTAGCCTGCAATCGAGGGCGTCGTCTTGGCTGCAGATCTTCGGGTGCTTCCGACTATGAATGGAAAAGGTCTCCCCCAGAAGATAATAATGATCCGAACACGGATCCTCAGCCCTCTGTTTCCCCTTCTCTGGGGTGATCGGTATGCTGGCCTTGGTACTCTTCCTTGGGGTTGATTCTCGATGTTTTGATGGTGGGTTTCCTGGTGGAGTCACCACCGGGGGCTGCTGTATAGCCTGCAATGCCTCCGTGAGGCCACGGACCTATCGGACAAGTAGGTCGAACTGCTTCACATCCACCGCACGTACAGGTGGAACCTGAGCTGCCGGGGCTGAAGCAAGGACAGACGGATCTGGTTGGGATCGGGCTGCGGAGGCCGTCGAGCGCCGCGTCGAAGCTCTCCTAGGAGGCATTTTTTCTTCGAAAGAGAAGGGAGATCTCCGGAGAGGGGAGGAAAGTCGCCGAGCACTCCTTTAAGAACAAGGGAACCTCGGAGGTTCGAGCCCTCCTTCTAGCGCCATTTGTTGGTGCAGAAATTGGTCGTCGTCGGAGGTAGCCGGAGTGGAGGCCGATGAGGTCGCCGCCGGGGACCTGCAAAATAAAGTCCGGTCTGGGGCCGATGGGGGGTGGCTCCGGTAAGACCCTCCGATGGTCAAGTCAGTTTTTGGCCAACAGGGATGGAGTGCTCGAGATGAGTTTCGAAGCTTAGAGAAGAAGGGGAGAGCTTAGGGATCAGAGAGATTAGCCTGAGCGTATCTGGAGGGTCCTTTTATAGCGGAGCTCGATGATGACAGCTGCAGCCACGTGCTGGCGAGCTGCTCGAGGTTCGGCGGAGTCAGTCTCATAGGATGGTGCCGTGTGCGATGGATTGATGGTGACAGCTGCAACCGTGTGCTGGCAGGCCGCTCGAGGTCCGGTGGATTGATGGTGGTAGCTGTCGCTGCCTGATAGTGGATCGTTGTCGTTGGCAGCGAACTGATGGCTCCAAAGGAGTTTGGACTTGTAGGAGAGGAAGATTGGAGGGAGTTCGGCTCCCACAGGCGTCTGGCTGGAGGTATGCAGCTAAGGCTCGTCCGCTGAAGAGTTTGGCTGAGGGGAATTCGAAGCTCGGCCATTGGAGAGTTCGGCCGACTGTTGGACTTCGACTGAGGCTTGGATGCTTGAGAGTTCGATAGGAGCTCGGTCAGCCGAAGTTTGGTGAGGATGACCGTGAGGAGTTCGATCGAGTGATGACTGCTTGAGGAGTTCGATCGAGGGGGCGACCATTGAGGAGTTCGGTTGAGGGGCGACTGCTTGGGAGTTCATCAAGGGGGCGACCGCTGAGGGGTTCGACCGAGTGACGACTGCTTGGGGAGTTCGATCGAGGGGGAACTGCTGAGGAGTTCGGGCATTGGGGGATTCTGTTAAAGCCCGACCGCTTGGAGTCCAAGGAGCGCGATCGCTAAGCAGTTCGGCCAGCTGAACGGGTTCGAAGGAGCTCGGATGCTGGGGGTTCTTGGAACTCGACCGCTAAGTAGTTCGGCCGATTGGAGGGGTTCGGTCTTGATGCTGGAAGCTCGGCAGCTAACTAGTTTGGTCTTGACGCTGGGAGTCTGGAAGAAGCTCGGCAGCTAACTAGTTCGGCCGGCTGGAAGAAGCTCGAGCATTGGGAGTTCGGCTGAAGTCCGCTTGTCGAAGCTCTTCTATGGCTACTAGTTGCATTAGGCTGGGCATCGAGCTAGACTTCGGCTGGAGCGGGATTTATCCCCAACAATAACCATATTTGCATAGGTTCTGAATGTTACAATTGTGACTATTCGATCTATCTAGACATCGAGTACCATTGCTAGATGGTTACTTTGATTAGTACAAAAATTAATTTCTATACTATCGACTTAGGTTCAGACCTACAGAGTCACACACGCTAGAGGATCCTAACTAATCTGATGGTTGGTAAAGAGTCCAACTCATCTAGAACTCTATGGTCAAGAGTCCCACTAGACTAGGACTCTTCGACTGAGAGTCCTACTAGGTTGGGACACTAAGTCTCAATGTCTAGGAGTCTATGGTCAAGAGTCCCACTAGATTAGGACTCTTCAACTAAGAGTTCCATAGCTTTGAGACTCTGAATCCAATATGTCTGAAACTCTGTGATTGAGAGTTGGGACTCTACAATTATGAGTTCCATTTGTTTCAGACACTGGGATCAAGAGTACCACTAATTTGGGACTCTTCGAACAAGAGTTTTATTTTTTTGGGACTCTATTGTCCGAACATCCACTAGATTTGGACTCTAGATTTATGAGAGGTTTTATTAGTGATTTGATTGCTAATTAACTTAATTTGATTGAGTAATTACTTTTGGTTCAAGTCCAATTGAATTGGATTTAGTTGGGTTTGACCCGATTGGCTCAAGAGTTAACCTAAAACACCAAGGAGGTTCGAACCCTGATTTGATCAGGGGTTGGGCTTGATCAATTCCTAATTTTATTGGAATTTAATTGATTCTAATTCATCTTAATTATATTGATCTAATTGGGTCTAACCAATTTTGATTAGGTTGGTTCAATTGGTTGAAGTTTAAATTCAAAGACTAGTTTGACCAGTCTTCTCTTCCCATGCGCCACATATGCCTCACGCCCCATTTAAAATTTATGAGAAAAGTTCTCGTAAGTTTTCTCCCATGCACAAAGGGATCTCACACCCACCTGATCTATGCCCCTTGTGGATAAGCTTTGGTTGTTATTGATTTTAGTTTGAATGAGATTCAAACTTCGATAAAAAACAAACTCTATCTTATCCATGCGCCACCTCGCTTTTATGCACCCACATTTCTTCATGAGAAAAGGTTCTCATGCTTCATTCTCCACACACAAAATATTCCATGCCTTCCCTTCTTACACCATTTTGTTTGAAACAAATTGGTTGGCATTTGAATTCAAAACAAGTTTGAATTTAAATTGACAACCAACCCGTTCTAATCCTCTCTTGCGTACTCTCCACTATTTTGGCAAAAAATAAAAGGAAGAGAATTTTGGATGTGTGACATTGATCTGAAATAGAAAGGAGAGGACTTTCTTTAGTCTCTATGTGCATGAGAAAAATATTAAAAAATCAAGAAAAAGAAAAACAAAGAGTGTTGGGCACAAGTTCTTTTTCTGAGTGCTACCTAGGGTTTTAGAACTTGGGATTCGAGAAGCAATTGCATGAGCTATGTGAGTCGTAAGCCCATGAAACATCATACAGAACCTCCTCTGCCTCTCTACTACATCTACCAGCAATCAGGAGCATCCATAAAGTCCATAGATGAAGATTGAAGTCGTTCGATCGAAACTACCCCTGAAAGAGTCCATTGTCGAGCCAGCACTCGTAGGAAGCCGATCAGGACTAGGAGCCTCATGTGGACGATCCATGGAGGCCAGACATCTGTGTGGCTGCATCATGACCAGTGGACCTCCTCGACGATAATCAGATCATGGTGATTGACTATCGGTGCATGGTGTAGTGTTCAGAACACTTAGATCTAGTAAATAGTTTACTACACTATTTTAATTTTTCAGATCTGATATATATGCATTTATGTCATGTTTAGATCCTTAGTGTAGTATTTATTTTTTGATATGACTAGTAATTAATTAATTAGATTAATTATTTTTTTTGTTGTAATTTAGATATTTTCAAAAAAGTTTTTGAAAGTAGCACTGTTAACCCTGCACTGGTTCCTTTCAAGTGGTATCAAAGCAAGGGTTTGCTAAACATGATATGCTTGCATGTTTAGATTGATAATTCAAATTTAATCTAAATATTAATCTAATAATTTGATTAATTAAATTAAAAAAATAAAATTCAAATCGCATGGATTGCAGGTTGTCCTACTATAGGATTTATCCCCTACAATGAAAAGATTGTCCTGGTACGTTGCTGATCTAAATAGTTAATCGTAAAACCTTAGATCTGATCTAATACTTTTATGATCTGATTAAATTAGACTTTAATCTAATTTTTGATCATGGATGCATGTTTAGATAGGATCTAAAGTTTAATTCATGATTTAGTATTGTGTAGCATACATAGTTTCAGATTAAACCCTACAACTAGTGTTGTTTGTGAATTGAATCGATTCATTTTTAAAGTGAGTCAACTCAATTGATGAATAATACTAAGTTGTAAAGAATCTTTCAAAATTTTAAAAAATATTTTTGAAATACCGAACCCTAACCCTCAGCCCATAAACTTAATTAAAATTAATTAAAATGATTTAGTATCTAGAATTATGAATTAAGATTCTAAGTCATCAATCATAAAATATGGGTTATTGGGTTAGCTAAATTAGGTCCATAAATCATGTTAGACCTAAGGTTAGTTAAAGAATTGACTAAATTAGAGTAATTGATCAAATCTAATTAAATGTTAATTTAAATTAAATCAAGGACTCTATAGACTCGATTATAATAGTTGTAGTTGGTCAAGTGCATGCCTTTAACGAGAACTAAATGGACTTGATTCATGGCTATGCGGTTGAACCCATAATTACTGGGTTGGTCAAATTTAAATTAATAAACCAGATGGTGTCTAAGATAAGCCTAGCAGTTTGACCAGTGATTTTTAATTGGAAGCTACTCGCACTGATTCAGTCTTTGATAAGTTAATGGCATATCCCTTCCACTGATCTTACTTACCTAGCCATCTTGATGAGTTAGATTTTGATTGGATCACTTGGTGATTTAGGCTCACCCATGTTAATTAGATAAATCAGTCTGACTGATTTAGATGCTCCTAATACTAGCTTAGATTAGATCCTTTTTTATCTGACTTGATAAAGTTAGTGGGAGGATCAAAATTAGCTCATTTTTCTTAAATAAGTTAACTAAATCCTCTAAAATTATTATATTCTTAAAAATGAAGTAGTTATATAGATAACTAAATCATAACCTCCCATTAAGTTGAGTGATAATGGGTTCATTAATTTAATAATCACTGGAGGCCCAAAGGCCTGGTGCTTATTGATTAATGAAATTGTTATTCATAAAATGATGATTTGGTTAAGTCTTTCTGATGGTGGTTAGGTTGATCGAGCAAAGTCGGGCCTGATCGTTTATTGGTTAGATAAGATCAAATGTAGTCATGTTAATGGTTGGACCTAATCGGACATTTTCAGTAGAGACCAAAGTCTACTGATTAGGTCTCCGAGGCTAAATCAATATTACTAAAATTATTTAAAAAAAAATTGGTTTTGAACCTATTCATAGGTGCACATGGGTTGACCAACCAAAGTTGCGCTCGTGTGTAGTCTATGTGGTTCTAGTACCCACTAAGGAATTAAAGTAATTCCTCGAATTGGAGGTAAAGGCTACCAATTGATATAAAATAGTTGAAGAACCTTTAGACTAAAGTCCAAATCTTTATGATAATTGATTCATATACTAATTAGGTTTGATTTTTCTTATTATGCAGAAATGGCCACTAACCTATCGCTCCAGTCATTGTTAAACAATGATAAATTAATGGGATCTGACTATGATAGCTAGTATCGTAAGTTGAAAATCATCTTGGAACATGAGCAGATCCTTTATGTCATAGTAGATCCAGCACCTGAGGAGCCAGCTCCGAATGCTAGGGGAGTGGTTTGAGATACTTATTAGAAGTGGCTTAATGATCGCACCACCATTCTGTGTATAATGCTAGCGGCAATGAACGACGAGTTCAGCTGCAGGTTCGAAAATGCCCAGCCATAGGAGATGCTTCAAATGTTGAATAACTCCTTTGGCATGTCTGACGATGTTGAAAGGCATAAAACAAGTTATGTCATTTTCAATGCTCAAATGAGGGATGGGGCCTCAGTCATCGATCATGTATTGTACAGGATTTAGATGATTGAGTGCCTTAGCAAGTTGGGCTTTATCCTACATAGGCAGCTCGGTAAAGATGTGATCTTTAATTCTTTTTCCAAGTCCTTCCTCCCCTTCCTAACTCATTTTAGAATGATAAAGCCTGCAGTCAACTACCATGGCTTGTTGGAGTTGCTGTAAAACTTTGAAAAGGATCACCAACTCTACAAGAAGATGGTGAATGTAGTGGGAGGGTCTTCTTCTAGTCATCGATCCTTTAAGAAAGAGAAGAAGAACAAGAAGAACAAGAACAAGAAGGTGCAGCCAAATGCCAGGATGACTGCATAAAATCGAACTAAGAAGCACAAGCCCGATCAAAGCCAAGCAGAGTGCTTCTTCTGTAAGAAGTAGAGACACTGGAAGAGGAACTGTCCTCTGTACATTACCTTACTAGACCCGAACAAGCCGAGGAGGAAGCAAGTGGTTGCTGGGCAAGATAATTAAATAATAACACCTTGCAATTTTTCCTTATTTGATTTTACTGTCTGGGTATTAGATATTGGAAGTCCTTATTATATTTGTAATTCTATGTAGGGCTTGCAGGTCAGTAGGAGATTTGATCAAGATGAAAGATTTTTGAACGTTGGAAATGGAAGACAAGTTCCAATTCTAGCTTTAGAAATTATGAATCTTGTAATCAATTCAAATAAAGTTATTCTTAATGAATGTCATTTTTGTCCAACTTTCTTATTGAATATCATTTCTGTAGGCCTTTTGGCTATGAATGGTTTTGAAATATCAATAAAAAAAAAATTTGTAATGTCATTTTGAATGGTGTTATAACTTTTATTGGATAATTGAATAACAAAATTTATTTACTTTCTATGCCTGTTAGTGTGGTTCAATCCTCTGGTAAACATCCTAGAATTAGTGATGTATTTGATGTCTACCTTTGGCATTGTAGGCTAGGTCATATTAATAAGAATAAAATTAACATGTTAGCTCAAGAAGGAATTCTTCAGGTTAGTGATTGTGAATCACTTCTAACCTATGAGTCCTGTCTTCTTGGTAAGATGACCAAGTCATCTTTTATTAGAAAAGATGAATGAGCCACTAAACTCCTGAGTCTAGTACATTCGGATGTATGTGGACCCATGAGCTCAAGTACCAGAGGTGGATACTTCTACTTCATAACCTTCATAGATGACCTATCGAGGTATGGGTACGTCTATTTAATGAAGCATAAGTCAAAGTCATTTGAAATGTTCAAACTATTTTGAAATAAGGTAGAAAAACAAACTTGAAAGAGTATTAAAACTCTTCGATCTGACCGAGAGGGTGAGTATCTTTCAAATAAATTTCTGACATATCTAGGAGAGAATAGGATTCTCTCCCAATGGACCCCTCCTGGAACACCACAACATAATGGTGTGTCTGATAGAAGAAATCGGACCTTATTGGACATGGTTCGATCCATGATGGGGTTTGCTAGTTTGCCAATTTTTCTATGGGGATATGCGCTCGAGTTAGCTTATTACATTCTAAATAGAGTTTCAAGTAATTCTGTTAATAAAACACCATATGAGATATGGACAGGGCGTAAGCCAGTGCTTTCACACCTTAGGGTTTGGGGGTGTCCGGCTTATATCAAATGTTTAGTGACAGATAAGCTTGGACCTAGGTCTGATAAGTGTAGTTTTATAGATTACCTAAAAGAAACCAAAGGATACTACTTCTACCTTGCTGATGAGTAAAAGATGTTTGTCAATCTTAAGGCAGTCTTTGTAGAAAAGAAGTTTCTTAGTGAAGGAACTAATGCCTCTAAGGTCAAACTTGATGAAGTATGGGAGGTAGAAGAACATATATAAGTTGTTGAACCTAAGATGGATCTAATTAGATCGAACCTAGAATCCATTATAGATGCACCCTTAAGACGATCTAGTAGAGTACCACGTCAACTGGATAAATACTATGATTTTTTGGTCTGGAATGGGGATCCTATCGAACTTGATGAGAATGATCAGGACTCGATCATCTATATGGATGTAATGCAGAGATCCAACTCTAAGAAATGGCTTGAGTCCATGAAATCTGAAATAGAATTCATGAAGGTCAACGATGTATGGACATTGATTGACCCACTCGAAGGGGTAAAACCCATAGGATGTAAGTGGATCTTCAAAAGAAAAAAGGGCATAGATGGAAAGGTGGAGACCTATAAAGCCCATTTGGTTGCCAACGGATATCATCAACGTTATGGTATTGACTATGATGAGACATTTTCTCCTGTGGCAATGCTCAAATCCATTCGGATTATGCTTGCCATTGCTATCCATCTGGATTATAAAATCTGATAGATGGATATAAAAATGACCTTCCTAAATAGAGAGCAGGATGAAAAAGTGTATATGATATAGCCTGAAGGATTCACATCCATAGATGAGTCTAAGGTGTGTAGGCTTTAAAGATCTATTTATGAACTAAAGCAGACATCTCAGAGTTGGAACATACAATTTGATAGAACAATCAAAACGTATGGCTTTGTTAAGAATGAAGAGGAGCCCTGCATATACAAGTGGGCTAATGGTTCAGTATTAGTATTCCTAGTATTGTATGTGGATGATATTCTCTTAATCGAGAATGATGTCCCTACATTATATGGAATAATGATCTAACTGTCATCACAGTTCTCCATGAAAGATCTGGGAGAAGCTTCCTACATCCTAGGGATGAAGATCTATAGAGATAGATCTAAAAAATTGCTTGGATTGTCCTAGTCTACGTACAATGACACTGTGCTGAAATGGTTCAGCATGGAGAATTTCAAGAAAGGCTATCTACCAATATGCCATAAAATTTTTCTTTCAAAGAGGGATTGTTCGACAACACCTCTAGAAAGAGAGCGTGTGAGTAGAATACCATATGCTTTAATAGTGAATTCTTTAATATACGCCATGACATGTATGTAACTAGATGTGGCATAGTCACTTGGGATAGTGAGTAGATATCAATCTGATCTAGGAGAGAACCACGAAAAGGTTGTTAAAACTATTCTAAAGTATTTGAGAAATACTAAGGACTAGTGGCTTGTATATTGTGAATCAGACTTGAAACTTATGGAGTTCATAGACTCCAGTTTTCAGTCTGATCATGATGATAGTAAAAGTGTGTCAAGATATATATTCACCCTTAATGATGGAGCTATCTACTGGAAGAGTTTCAAGCAGCACACTATAGTCGATTTAGTTTGCAAGGTGGAGTATGTCGCTGCATCAGATGCTGTCAAAAAAGCGATGTGGCTGAGGAAATTCATCACCGAGCTTGGAGTAGCACTCTCCATTGATGATCCAATTCTGCTCTATTACGATAGCTCTAGAGCCATTGCTCAAGTAAAGAAACCTAAGGCACACCAACGAATGAAGCATATTCTGCGTAGCTTCCACCTTGTTCGAGAAATTATGGATTGAGACGATGTCGACCTTCAAAACATCGATAGAAAGGAGAACCTAGCCTACCCATTTACTAAAGCTATTATGGTGAAGGAGTTCAACAACTTTAAATCGAAGATAGGTATTAGATACTGCACCGATTGGCTTTAGTTCAAGTGGGAGATTGTTGGAAATGTGTTCCAAAGCTAATCGTTAATCTGTTGAACTCCAGGTAGATTTGGCATTTTTCATCATAAATTTAATTATCTTCTAATGAACTCCTATGTTATGATGAAGTTCTTAGGACTATGTAAATTTGACAAAAGAGGATTTATCGTTTAGTCCTTAAATTGTTCATGATCAAAAGATATGTTGTTACTTAGGACAACAATGTTTATCGAGTATAGATCATTGTGTGCCATATAAGTTGGTTGTCCTCGTAACCAAGGAGTGTTGAGACACTATTATGGCATGCAAGTGAGATGTATGGGTACATCTGCATTGAATGTGACAAACTTTGAAGCTTTTTTTTGTCATGATTAGCCCTGATGGAATATGGGTATAACTGTCCCTCCGACCTGAGATCACCATAGTGACTTCCAAGCAACTCACTATGCTTTGGTACTAGACTACCTGAATTTCTAATTCAGTGATGGAAGGTTTCTAGGCACAATTAAGTACTTAAGGAGTTAGTGCATGTGTCAAGATGAAATTCACCACTCCTGGTTTCAGGAGCTGTATTCAATTATGTTTCAATTTAGCAAAGTCTTGGTCAGGATAGTCTTAGTGAGGAGTCATAAGACTAATTGCTTTGAGACATGATTTAGATGTATTTTCTAGGGTTGATAGTCAAATCCTGAATCATCTATTACATAGAGGTCATAGGGATGAATTATATGGTAATCATATTTGCGTAGGTTCTGAATATTAAGATTGCAACTCTTCGACCTATCCAGACATCGGGTACCATTGCTAGATGGTCACTTCGATTAGTACAAAAATTGATTTCTATGCTACCAGCTTAGGTTCAGACCTACGAAGTCACACATACTAGAAGTTCCTACCTGATCTAATGGTTGGTAAAGAGTTTCACTCGACTAGAACTCTATGGTCAAGAGTTCCACTGGACTAGGACTCTTCGATCTGGAGTCCTACTGGGTTGGGACACTGAGTCTCAAAGTCTCGGAGTCTATGATCAAGAGTCCCACTAGACTAAAACTC
The DNA here is from genome assembly GCA_006176705.1 of Cocos nucifera. Classification (NCBI taxonomy): domain Eukaryota; kingdom Viridiplantae; phylum Streptophyta; class Magnoliopsida; order Arecales; family Arecaceae; genus Cocos; species Cocos nucifera. The sequence goes on along the minus strand of QRFJ01000534.1, from coordinate 115,143 downwards.
TTTGATCAAGAGTCCCACAGCTCTAAAACTCTGAGTCCTACATATTTGGGATTCTATGATTGAGAGTTGGGACTCTGCAATCATGAGTGCCATTTGTTTCGGACACCGGCATCAAGAGTCCCATCAAGAGTTTCATTTCGATGGGATTTTGTTGTCCAAACACCCATCAAATTTGGACTCTAGATTTATGAGAAGTTTTATTAGTGATTTGATCACTAACTAACTTAATTTGATTGAGTAATTATTTTTGGTTCAAGTCCAATTGAATTAGATTCAGTTGGGTTTGACCCGATTAGGTCACGAGTTGACCTACTCCCCAAGGAGGTTTGAACCCTGATTTGATCAGAGATTGGGTTTGATCAATTTTTGATTTTATTGAAATTTAATTAAGCCTAATTAAGCCTAATTATATTGATCTAATTGGGCCTAACCAATTTTGATTGGGTTGGTTCAATTGGTTGAAGTTTAAATTGAAAGACTAGTTTGACTAGTCTTCTCTTCCCATGCGCCACATATGCCTCATGCCCCATTTAAAATTTATGAGAAAAGTTCTCGTAAGTTTTCTCCCACACATGAAGGGATCTCACGCCCACCTTCTCTATGCCTCTTGTGGATAAGCTTTGGTTGTTATTTGTTTTAGTTTGAATGAGATTCAAACTTAGATAAGAAACAAACTCTATCTTATCCTTGCGCCATCTCACTTTTGTGTGCCAACATTTCTTCATGAGAAAAGGTTCTCATGCTTCATTCACCATGCACAAAATATTCCACATCTTCCCTTCTTACACCATTTTTGTTTGAAACAAATTGGTTGGCATTTGAATTCAAAATAAGTTTGAATTCAAATTGAAAACCAACCCATTCTAATCCTCTCACGCGTACTCTCCACTGTTTTGGTGAAAAATAAAAGGAAGAGAATTTTGGATGTGCGACATTGATCTAAAAAAAAAGGAGAGGACTTCCATGAGTCTCTGTGTGCATAAGAAAAATATTAAAAAATCAAGAAAAAGAAAAACAAAGAGAGTTGGGCGCAAGTTCTTTTTTTGAGTGCTACCTAGGGTTTTAGAACCTAGGATTTGGGAAGCAAGTGCATGAGCTACGAGAATTATAAGCCCACAAAACATCAGAGAGAACCTCCTCTACCTCTCTGCTATGTCTACCAATAATCTGGATCATCCATGAAGCCCATAGATGAAGATTGAAGTCATTCGATCGAAATAGCTCTTGAAAGACTCTGATGTCGAGCTAGCACTCGCAGGGAGCTGATCAAGATTAGAAGCCTTATGTGGATGATCCATGGAGGCCAGACATTTGTGTGGCTGCATCATGACCAATGAACCTCCTCAACGATAATTTGATCGTGGTGATCGACTGTCGGCGCAAGGTATAGTGTTCAAAATGCTTAGATCTAGTAAATAGTTTACTGCACTATTTTAATTTTTTAGATCTGATATGTATGCATTTATGTCATGTTTAGATCCTTAGTGTAGGGATTATTTTATGATATGATAAGTAATTAATTAATTAGATTAATTAATTTTTTACTATAATTTAGCTATTTTTGAAAAAAATTTTGAAAGTAGCACTGTTAATCCTGTACTAGTTTCTTTCATTTAGTCCAAATGAAAGTTTGTTAGAAATTGTATCCTAAACCAATCATCTACTTTGTAGACAATTATGCTCTTGTATATGAATTATAATTGATATATATTAATAAAATTTATTTTTGATAATTCAACATAATTTTGCATCTTCTTTTTAAAAGTTCTTTTATGATGAAGTCCTTAGAACTATTAATAATTGATAAAGAAGAATTTATAGAATAGCTCTTAAATTTTGTTTGCGATCAAATGATATTTTATTATCAGGATAATAATATTTATCAAGTATAGGTCATTGTATACTATATGAGTTGGTTGTCTTCATAACCAAGAAGTATAGAGATACTGGTATGGCATGCAGGTAAAATAAAGAAGTATATTTCACTGAACGTGACTCAACTATGTATCACTCTGCTGTCAAGAGCTACTCAAGAAGGATATGGGTATAAGTGTCCCTCCGATCTAAGATTACCATGATGACTTGCAAGCAACTCATTATGCTTTGGTGCTAGACTATCATTTTTCTAATATAGTAATGAAAGATTTCTAGACACATTCAAGTATTTGCGAAGTCTGTGTCTGAGTAAAGATGGTGAAGGAAAAAGCATTATTTTTTGGATCAGATTTGTTCAGATCTGATTGGATCAGGAGGGATATTTCAAAATTTTTTTCTCTACGATCCTAATCAAATCTAAGACTCCTCAGATCTGATCTTATTGATCTAATAATAAAAATAAAATAAAAATTAAATCTAATTTAATTATACCTTTATTTTGGGTATAATCAAATTATCCTGTGATGATCCTAATGTTTGCCTAAGGTTCTTGAAGTAGCTATGCAAGCACCTGACCTCTATCGGTATCTACTCAGATAGGATCTAAAGATCTTCTCCTTCTTAATCAATATTCCAAAAATTAGATCTAGATCTAATCTTGAAGATCTTCAAAACTGCTTTTGAAGAACAATCATTATCTCTTGCAGCAGTGCTGCCTTCTTCCTTTTCTGGCGCCTTTCACTTGCTTGGATCGCACCTTGTTCATGCCTAAAAGCCCTTGAGCATGGAGAGGAGAGAGAGAATCAAAGGGTGACATAGAGAAGGAGGAAGAGAGGCTATGTGGCATGGGCTAAAGGCAAAAGCATTAATTTTTAGGCATAAATAGGGTTTATATAGACCCTGCTGAGCCATGCAGTGCCACATCATCCTGGCCAATCACAGCCCTTTGTGCAATTAGATTTAAATCTGATTAGTGGGATGACATCATTTGATCGAATTAGATGAGAGACCCTCAAAACCCTCCTAAGGTGGCACGAAGACTATGTCAAATAAGACTTCTTGACGTCATACAATTTAATCCTCTGAAGCAACCTTGAGTCCCATTTATATGGGACTCCATCTTTTATCCTCATGGGGCACACGCCTCCTAGGCATGCACCCCCTCCTTATCTACCTTTTAGTAGGAGGACAAGTCCCCAGGTACTCTCCTATGGGTACATGACACATGGGCAGATGTCTAAGTATCCAGGGTCAACATTTGACCAATGTCCGAAAATAAGATTTAGCAGGTGATCGAAAATGGTAGGTGTTGTTTTAAATTTATCTCATAAATTAAGATAATCCTTTTCTGACTTGGACAAGCTTCAGTCAGACCAAGCAAAGATTCCTGAGTGAGCCCAAACACATTTGGCTCAGTTGATACAAGCCTTGATGATTATTAAAGAAGAACATTAGGCTCAATCGTGTGCTAGCACGATTTTCTTGAAACTAATTGAATCTTATTCAAATCAATTGAACTGGGTTAGTCTAATTGATGACTTTCAATTCCAAACCCTTGTTTATGTGATCCAATTAGGTTCACTTCCATATGGTAATGGGATATATCGCGATCTCTATCATTGACATCAACGAAACACCTTTTGATGGATCAAAACTTTTCTAATTTAGACAACTAGTATGATCGATCATCCAAATCATTTTAATTGCTCCCAAAATCCATCAGTGACACATAGCAGCATATGGTGGCAACCAATCAAAACTGAGAGCGAACCTCTCAGTGTAGTTATCTGTGTGATTAATTTTCTCTATCTTGAGCTCCGATCGGATTAGGGTTAAGGTGATCTCGTCAAATCCTAATTTTCATCATATGAATTAATTATTTGATTCATGTCCAATGGTGGAAGACCTTAGACTTAATCTTTTCTTAGAAAGATTTGATTTAGGTCTCTTTAAACTTGACTTGACATAGCCATAACAATTATGACTAACCTAGTGGCATGGGTTAGCTCGTATTGTTAGCCACCGTAGATCAGGACTGGGCCGACAAATATGGCTAGGTAAGTGAGATCAATGAAATGATATCCCATTAACTCGATAAGAATGCATTTGATTCGAGTAGCTCCTAATTAAAAGCCAGTTGGTTGAATCTACCAAACTTACCTTAGACCAAATTTTTGAGCCAAAATTAATTGGGTTAACCTACAATTCAGACTCTAACCACTGAGCATAATTAGGTCTTAACTTGAACAATCACTCATGTGACTCAACCTTGACCTAGACTTAATCCTATTAGACTGGGCAATTTAAGTACTCTTGATCCCACCTAACCAACTCTAGATTTGGTTTGATCAACTGCTAGACCTAATTGAGCGACCCAAGCCCGAACCAATTTTTGTGAATATGTCATAGATCTAAAAAGTTTTAATTTTAGACCTAATATATTTTATAATCTTAATTCTCAATTAAGTTTAGGGTTCATAAATAAAATATGTATATAAAATCCTAGGGTTTCAGGATCTAGGGTTTTGCAGAAAATAAATTTTTGATTTCTGATTAAGGATGAATGCGCAACACCCCTACATACCATAAGAACATTCCATCGAATGAGAGGAGAGGGCCTTTAAATCCAACTTCATTTTTATGATCGGACGGTCAAGAAAAATACCTTAATCAGAAACATGATAAATCTACAAAACTACTTAGATCTACATCATATATCATATATATAAAAATTAATCTAACTAGAAATATATTTTGCATATATCTCATATATCATATCATGCATATTTTTAGATCTAAATTATCTCATAAACATCTAAAAAATAAGATTTAAATTTGATCATATCAAATAAAAATTTATTCTAGCTAATTTTGTAGAACTATTCTACAACTAGTCCAAACATGCATCTATCATATCTCATACGAATAAATTAAATAAATTTATTTTAAATTTTTTAGATCTAATTATAATATTTATAATATCAAAAAATAATAAATAAATAGATCTAAAAATTATAATTAATTAAATTAAAATTATGATCATGCTAGACTACATAGAATAATTCTATTTCTAGTCTAGTCATGCATCTCCTACATCTTAAATCTAGATTATTTAATTTTTAATTTTCTAATTTTAGATCTAATCACATATAATGTGATATCTAAAATCATCTAATTATAAGATCAAAAATAAATTAAAATCAGATCTAATGAATTATGGAACCTGGCTCTGATATGAGTTGAAGGGAAAAGTCTTATTTTTCGGATCAGGTTTGTTCAGATCTGATTGGATCAAGAGAAATATTTTAAAAAAATTTTCTCTAAAATTCTAATCAAATTTGAGACTCCTTAGATAATATCTTATTGATCTAATAATAAAAATAAAATAAAAATTAAATCTAATTTAATTATACCTTTATTTTGGGTAATCCAATTATCTTATGATGATCCCAATGTTTGCCTGAGGTTCTGCATGTAGCCATACAAGCGCCTGGCCTCTATCGATTTTCACTCAAATAGAATCTGGAGATCTTCTCCTTCTCAATCAATTCTCCAAAAATTAGATCTAGATCTAATCTCGATGGTCTTCAAAACTATTTTTGAAGAATAGTCGTTGTCTCTTGCAGCAGTGCTGCCTTCTTCCTTTCCTAGCGCCTTTCACTTGCTTGGATCACACCTTATTCATGTCCAAAAGCCCTTGGAAATGAAGAGGAGAGAGAGGACCAGAGGGTGGCATGGAGAAGGAGGGAGAGAGGCTATGTGGCATGGGCTAAAGATAAAAGCATTAATTTCTAGGCATAGATAGGGTTTATATAGACCCTACTGCGCCATGCAGTGCCACATCATCTTGGTCAATCACAGCCCTTTATGCAATCAAATTTAAATCTGATTGATGAGATGACATCATCTGATCCAATCAGATGAGAGATCCTCAAAATCCTCCTAAGGTGGTGCCAAGATTGGATCAAAAAAGACTTCTTGGTGCCACACAATTTAATCCCCTGAAGCTACCTGGAGTCCCATCTGTATGGGACTCCATCTTTTATCATCATGGGGTGCATGCCTCCCTAGGTGTGCGCCACCTTCCTATCTACTTTTTAGTAGGAGAACAAGTCCCCAGGTACTCTCCTATGGGTGCATGGCATATGGGCAGATGTCTAAGTATCCAGGGTCAACATTTGACCAATGTTCGAAAATAAGATTTAGTAGGTGACCGAAAATGGTAGGTGTTATTTTAAATTTATCTCATAAATTAAGATAACCCTTTTTTGATCTAGACAAGCTCTAGTCAGATCAAGTAAAGATTTTTGAGTGAGCCAAAATACATTTGGCTCAGTCGAGATAAGCTTTAATGATTATTAAAGGACAACATTAGGCTCAATCGTGTGATAGCACGATTTCCATGAACCTAATTAAATCTTATTCAAATCAATTGAACTGGGTTAGTCCAATTGATGACTTTTAGATCCAAACTCTTATTTATGTGACCCAGTTAGATTTAGTTCCGTATGGTAATGGGATATGTCATGATCTGTATCATCGACATCATCGAAACACCTTTCGATGGATCAGAATCTTTTTTATTCAGACAACTAGTATGATCGATCATCCAAATCATTTTAATTGCTCCCAAAATCTACTAGTGACACCTAGCAGCATATAGTGGCAACCCATCAGAGCTGAAATCGAACCTCTCGGTGTAGTTATCTATGTGATAAAGTTTCTCTATCTTGAGCCTCGATCGGATTAGGGTTAAGATGATCTCATCAAATCCTAATTTTTGTCATATGAATTAATCATTCAATTCAAGTTCAATATAAAAACCCTAATAGAAACTCTGCCATGGCCATGGGCTTATTGACTTGATTCTCATGATCATCATAGGGTTGCTCCTCATCTACTGAGGTAGATAGATCTCCTATTGATGCAATCTAATTTCTGCAATGAACATGCTATAGCCAACATACACCTTAGGATTTCAAATGGCTAGAAGATAGAGTTATGGTGTAATCAAACTATAACACCCTCAAGGTGAACTGTCGATGCACCTCAGATCAAAGAACTAGACACACCACTATAGCTTCGAGCCAGTCATCAATGAGAAGGTAGACTTCCTTATGACTGCTCAAAGTGGTCGCGCTTAGTGCCCTCGTTCTCTAATGAGTATCTGTACTCTCACTCTAGTATCTCTACATCATAGATTCAAGACTCATCTATTCAAAAGAAGTGATCGTACACCAACCTTCTGGATCAATCACCATCCTCATGATGATCTTATGGTCAGAAGCATTTTATGAGTTAATAATGAAAAATCATGTCTTAAATTTTCAACTCTTGAAAATATGAACTATCATTACCATTAACTCAAGGGATGTATCACAGACACTTTCAAAATACATACTATAATAAAAAATAATCTATTTTATTATTTAAAATTAAATTATAATTTTGCCCTTAGAAGTGTATTACAAGTGTCAGCCAATCTGGCTTTTAAGGCACACATATCTAACAAATGAAATTGACCCCACTAGATTTTAGAAGATAGTGCTTCATTATATTTTAATTCAATAAAAATTTGGCCAGGGTAATCTATGTGATCAGTCATAGGATTTGAAAGGTTGAAACACAATATGGATGACTGATCTAGGGTTTGATAGTTTATCCTGAAGTCATTCTGAGCAATTTGGGTCAAAGGGTTGAATTATGCATAAACTATATGCCATGATTCTCAAATATTGGTTATGATTATTCAATCTAACTGGATGTCGGGTATCATTGCTAGATGGTCAGTTCGATTAGTATAGAATATAGTTTCTACACTACCGACTTAGTATTCAAACCTATGGAGTTACACACATAAGTCAAGCAACATAGAAAAGAATTGATCTAGTATCTATCTGTTCAATTTAGAAGTAGGTGATTTAATTGAACAAATAGATTAACTTAATTAAGAATTAAGTTATAGGTCACACAAAATTAAACATTGACTATGTCTCGCTAGCACTAGGCATGAGGTGCAGGTTTAATTTCGGGGATGAATTTGACCTGATCTATGATCTAAGAAATTTTGAGAGATTGGATTCGAGTCCTAATTATTTTAGATTAAATCTAATTTAATTGGGCTTGAGTTAGACTTGGACCTAAATCCTAATTGGATTAGGATTAAAAGCCTCCTCGAGTTTGATTCAAATCGGGTTCGAATCAAATTCAAATTGGACCTAATCTGAACAAAATTTTAATTGGTCAAACAATGCCTTAAAAGCTTGGGACTCTCTCTCCCATTTGGCCAACCAAGAAGGTGGAGGGCACTGGAAATTGCACCCCATCCCCTTGTCCATGCGAGAATAAAAAGAGAGGCACAAGTGGCACCTCTCCTTCTCTCTTGGGACTCTATGTTTATAAGATCATCCTTTTTCATTTGATTTGAATAGGAGTCCTAAATCCATTGGACTTTGGATCAGATTTTGGGTGATGAATTTATAAAGGGAGGGGGCTTATTAGCATGGAAGAGAGATTCTTTTTGGCATGGTGTACATTCCAGGCATGGAGGTTCTTGGTGTGGTGGTTCTTGGCATGAAGACACCCTTCCTAAGTGACGTGAGATCAAATCACGTCCCTCCTCTTTACCCTCCCTTGCTTCCCTTCTAAAGGAGTGACACCCAAGTTCTTCATCCTTCTCTCCTATGGTGCTTGGCATGCATGCAAAGTAGAGGATCTATGCATTCGGATCTTGTGAAGCCATTTCAGTGCAGAAATTTTAGCAACTTACATCTTTGTTTTGCTGCTTAAGAACGTAAATCAATGCCTTGGGTTGAAAATTTTAATCTAAATATCCATTTTTCCTAGCTTTCATCTGAATTCAGATTCAGATAAGAAATTTTTTCCCTCAAGATCAACATTGTAGGCTAGACACTTGGGTGCCTAGTGAAAATTCTATCAAATTTTAGATTTAGCATAATAGTTATTATTCTATACTTACCTCGTATATGCATATGACTATTTATTATCAAGGGAATCTTGGGATTATGGTTTGATCAAATTCAGATTTATGATGCAAAATTTTGAAATCCAATTGCTTCCTATTAGAAAATGTATCCTAAAATCAACAATCTAAGTTGTAGATAATTATAATTTGTATATAAATTATCAATTAATAAAAATTATTTGACTTATTTATCATAAATAATCTATCTTTCTTAAATGAACTCCTATGTTATGATGAAATCTTTAGAACCATAATAAATCGATAAAAAAAGATTTATCAGATAGTTCTTAAAAATATTCACGACCAAATGATAGGTTATTAGTTAGGATGATAACTTATCGAGTATAGATCACTATATGACATATGCATTGGTTGTCCTCGTAACTAAGTGGTGTGGAGACACTGGTATGGCATGTAGATGAGATATAGGAGTACATCTGCATGGAACATGACCAATATAGCACTCTATTGTCAACAGTAGCTAGCAAAAGCTATGGGTATAAGTGTCCCTCCGATCTGAGATCACCACGATGACTTGCAAGCAGATTACTGTACTTTGATGCCGGACTACCTATATTTATAATACAATGATAAAAGATTTCTAGATGCAGTTAAGTACTTATAGAGTCGGTGTATGAGTCAAGATGGGATTGATCACTCCAGGTTAATTTTAGGAGCGAATGTCTCTTTGTATTTCCATTAAGCAAAATCTAAACTTGGATAATCCTCATACGGAGTTGTAGGATTTGTAATTTTGAAACATAATATGGATAAACTATTTGAAGGTTGATAGCTAACTTAAAGTCATCTTGAGCATTAAGGATCAAAGGGATGAATTATGTGGTAACCATAGGCCGGGATTTTAGAATATTGCTTTACATACATTCGACCTATCTGAACGTCGGATACCATTGTTAGATGGTCATTTTAATTGGTATAAGAATTTATTTCTATGCTACTAGCTTAGGTTCAAACCTATGAGATCATACATATAAGAGATTTCTATCTAATCAGATGGTTGATCAATGACTGAGAATTGTTCAGTGATCAAATCATCAATATGATTAATGACCAAGTGCAAGTATTGTAGGATGATTAATTAGCAATTGAATTACTAGTTGGCTTAATTTGATTGAGCATCAGGACTGAGATTGAGTCCAATTAAATTAGATTTAATTAGATTTGGTTTGAACTTGATTGGGTCAAGTCTAATTAGTTTATGAGATAAGCTAATTACAATGGAGATCAATTTCCTATTTGATTAGGATTTGAGTACACCTAATTTCTAATTGAATTAGAATTTAAATTAGATTTAAATAAGATTTAATTTAATTTAATTAGGCTTCTAGTTGGACTAGGATCATCCTCAATTAGGTTGTATTAATTCTACTTTAATAGTTTTTAAATTAGGTTTGACCTAGTTAAATAGGAGAGTCGACCTAGTTGGACTAGGTTCCTCCCTCTTCCCTTGCACCGTAATTATTCCTGCCCGAAACCTTTCTTTTATTTTGCATGAGTTTACTCATGCAAAAGAAAAGCCCCACAAAACTCATGCAAAAGAAAAGCTCCACATTCCCATTATCTCTTTGATTTTGGATGAATGTCATCCAGTCAAACAAGGTAAGTTTTGATTTGTTAACAACTCTATTTGATAGAGTTTTAGATCTCAAAATCTCCTCTCTCTCTTTTTGTACCATATTTTTGCCTTGCCAAATTTTTGGTCTTTCCATTTTTTCATGTTTTTGTGCATTGCTTTCTGAGTCCTCATGCTTGAATTTTAGGAGGAGGCATCCAAGAGTTGGATGCTTGCTAAAATTCCTTGGTTTTACCTCTTTGACTAGGTCTTTGACCAAGTCTTTTCTTTCCTTGGGATGCTTCCTATTTAAGGGGGTTATGGTGTTAGAAACCTAGAGATTTTTCATGAAAAAATCAAAGAAAAGGAGAGAGGGGGGTGCAAAAAATTGGGCGTCTTGTTTCTTGGAGGCGTGGGCATCTTTTGGACAACTTCTAGGTTTGTCCTATTGAGAGAAAAAGAAAAGAAGAGGGGTCTTCTCTTAGGAATTCCTCTTAATCTCTTTCTTCTTCATGTTTTGAGAGATTTATGAGGAGTTTCTCTCAAGTAATCATCCTCTGGTTCTTTGTCTCTTTGAGGGTCCAAGAGATTTGGAGAAAGAAATATTAGATCAATCGTTGGGAGGAATCTATAAGAAGCCAGCAATTCGCATGGATCTTCATTTGACAAATCTCTGATTAGCGTAAGAGCTTCATGTGGACCACCTGTAGAGGCTGAACACCCTATGCAGCTCTAAACAATGAAGACAACCATAAAAATCAATAGTGGTGTTCTTGACCCATGCTAAGATAAAAAGATTCGATCTCTATTACACCTAGATTTAATCTAGGTTTACTAGATATGATCTAGGGTATTGATATAACCAATACCAATTTATATTTTATCTCAGACTTATTTATGCATCATGTCATGTTATAAATCCTAGATATAAATGTTTAGTTATCTGATCACATGCATAACAGATTAATTAGATTAATCTAAGTCTTTCGCTTCATTATTTTTCAAAAAAGATTCAAAATCCATGCATGAAACCCTGTATATATTTTTTTTTAGTGGTATCAGAGCCTAGGTTCTTTTATGAAATGATCATGTATACATTAAAAATAAATCTAAAAATAATTTTAAAGATCACACATACTGATTATATGGTTGTCCTATTGAAAAGTTTATCCCTTACAATGAAAAGGTTGTCCTAGTATGTACTGATCTGAAAATCAAAATCATAAATAAGTTAAATAAGATCTAAATAGATTTATGATTTATTTTTTAATTTTAAATTTAAAATAAATAAATTTTTGATCTATTTTAAATTATTTATATAAGATCTAAATAATATTAAGATCAAACATACTGATTATATGGTTGTCCTAATGTAAGATTTATCCCTTATAGTTGAAAGGTTATTCTAGTATGTGTTGACCTGAAGAACTAAATCATAAATAAGTTAGATGAGATCTATATCAATTTATAATTTATTTTTAAATTTTAAATCTAAAATTAATTGATTTATGATCTATTTTTTGATTATTTAGATAAGATCTAAATGATGCATTTCATGTTTTAGATCTACATCCTCTTGTTGTATATGTTGGATATGTAGTTTTGATTTGAATCTAATATTTATATGCATGACACATATGTTTCATAGAATTTAAATTCAAAATTTACTTTCTGCAAAATCCTAGATTCAAAATCTTAAGATATGATCTAAATGTTGAAACAATTCAAATCTGAAACCCTAAATTGAATATGATTCAATTTAAATTATTGATAATTTTAAAAATATTTTAAAATAATAAAATCAAAAAGTAGTTCTAAGGTTTTGAACCTCAATCCATCAGCCTTGAACTTTATTAGGAATTAAGCAATTATTTAGGATCTATGTTTGTGATTGAAAGATCCTAAGTCAATTTTATAAAACATGGATTAATGGATAATGGGTTAGCTTTGATCAAGTCATTAATTAGGTTAGACCTAGGGTTAGGAAAAAAATGGACTAAGTTATGAAAATGATCAAACCTAATTAATAATTAATTAGGATTAGCTCATTTCACAACTACAAAAAAGGGCTATGGTAGCGGTTCGTAACCACTATCGTAGTCCAAAAAATCACTACCATAGGCTATGGCAACGATTTTTTAACCGCTGCTACTGAAGCCATCGTCGTAGCTCTAAGGCAGTGATTGTTGTAGTAGTTATCTGAACTGCTGCCATAGATAGTCTATTGCTATAATTTATAAACTGCTACAATAGATCGACCTATAACAGTGGTTATATAACCGCTGCCATAGGTTATCTATAGTAGTGGTTATATAACCGCTGCCATAGGTAATCTATAGCAGCGATTTCTTAATCGCTACCATAGATCTAATGCAGCAATTGATACCATTTGCATCAGGATCTATGGCAACGGTTGGCACAGATATGGCAGAAGTTATAAAACCACTACCATAGATCTTGAATAATTTAAAAAATTAAAATTTTTATTTTTTTTATATATTTTATCTGATAAAATATAGATATATAATATAAGAAAATATAATAAACATAAAAATTATTATAAAATGCTAAAATTTTATTATTGAATAAAATTTATTATAATATTTTTTTAAAAAATAAAATACATCAAAAGTCTCCTAAATCTACATCATCATCGCCAGAGCTAGAGTTGGAGCTGGAGCCAGAGTCGAAGCTGGAGCTAGAATTGGTGCTGAAGTCGGAGCCAGAGTTGGAGCTGGAGCTGGAATGCGAGCCAACATATCCTCAAAGCTCATGACTCCAAAATACGTGCTAAGCATCGACATCATGTCTCTTACAATATCCTCTAGATGAAATGCACGCTCCTCAGCCCGATCTGCCCATGTCGTAGCATGATCTACCCATGCCAATGCCTCCTCAAGCTCCTCTTAGTTGACGACATCGAGAGTCTATAAGGAGACACTCACCTCAGACCAGTAGCTCATTGGCGTATGTCCGAGCCTGCATTGGATCCTCCTAGAGTGCTCAGGCCCCAAAACCTAAGACAAATGGTCATGGAGCCTAGAGGTATCCGATCCCTCACTTGCGAGCACATCTAACTGATCCTATAATTATAAATTAAAATAAAATTTTATAAGAAATGCTATAATACTAATCATATATACTAATATATTTAATACTTACAAAAATATGCCCGATCGTGGCGTTCATCAGCCTACCTGTCTTGTCCGTGCGGTTGGATCGAAAGATCTTGCTATGCCTGAGCATCACTCCATCTCTCATCAATTATTACAAAGAATAAATTTATTAAAAACATGATAAAAAATATGAATTTAATTTATCTAGTAAGATTTAGAGTTAATTACCTCTCTATGCACATGACTGGCCATAGACTCGCGGCCTAGAGTGTGTGTATACTCTTGGGCTATACGGTTCTTCCTATTTTGATGGAAGATAGCCTAACAAGTATTCAAATAAATAATAAATATTTAAAAAATATTTAAATAAAATTTTAAGCGTATTGAAAAATTTAAAAGTTAGAAATTTTACCTTGAACTCCTGGCTCCACCAGTGTCTAACCATCCTCTCTCACTGACTTGGAGGATAGTCCTGTATCTAAAGAGCAAGCTCCTCTGTAGTATCTCATCAGTGCTCGAGCCATCCTCTATGGAGCTTGACCTTTTAACCTCGATACAACTCTCCAATCTTCCTCAGTCAGGCATCTCGAGCCCTCTCGTGATCAGGGAAGTCGTACCTCCTCTACACAAAGTTATCAAAAATTAGTTACAAAATTATTCTAATCAAACATATATAGTGTAAATATATAAATATAACTAAGATGCTCGTACTTACCCATATCTCCTTCCATATCCGGTCTCTGATGGTAGCATCCATCAAATGCTAGTCTTTGGGCTATATGGGAATGATGCTCGACCACCTCATAAGCACATCAAAAAAGGAATGCATCTCCTGCGTAATCTCCCCTACCGGCCTCCTCTCCGCATCGTAATAGACCATCACCTGATGCTGACAGTTCCACACATGTGCCATATATGTAGGATCATAAAATGTCCGACTAGATGATGCACCTACAATGCAAATACTTTATGCAAATATATAAGTATATAAATACTATATAAAAAATAAAGTTGTGCTAATATAATAAAAACGTATACTCAGATGCCTGCATAGTAGCATGTGTCTTAGATATGGGCGACGGTAGAGGCTCAACTGCCAGTGGAGTAGATGCCGTCGATGGAGTAGATGTCATCGATGGAGTGAATGCCAATGGTGAAGGTCCCTGAGCAATCGATGTCGAGGTGGATGAAGTATGCTCCGACTGCTCTTCAGATGCTGAACTGTGCATAACCCACCGAGGGGTAGGGATGAAAGCTAGATGGCATTTCGATGCCATCATAATCTACAATATTAATGAACATTAATCAATATAATATGTTGAATAATAATATTAGTATAGCATCAATAAATAGTCTCTAATATGTACACTAATCAATTGACGGGTCTATCATTATGCAATGCAATAAATAAAAGGAATAAGATATAAACATCCAGAAAATGTTATGCAATAAACTCTATAATATGAATTACATTCATAAATAATTAAGGATAAGCAATAGTCGTAGACCCAATTTCTTGCACGAACCTTGGTGTTATTCTAGAAATCTGAAAGAAGAATAGAGTAGATGATGGTGGCATCTTAGGACTTAAAGTTGGAACCATAGAGAGACATATCAAATTCTATTCCCTCAGAAGTCAAGTCGGCTTTATGCTTGAGACAGCCAGCTCCATACCTGAGACATCTAGCTTAGGTACTCCCCTAGCTGGCTCGATCATGGCCCAAAATGGCTCGACTGCATATCCGAGCTAGCTCGACTGTGTGCCATCCTTTCGATCACTCCCTCTCTCGATCTCCCTCATCGACGATGGTGGTGAGGTCGAATCCCTCCCTCCCATCTTTTTCATCTCTCGATCTTCCTCTCTTCCTCTCTCGATCTCTTTTATCGATGAGACCAGACACCATCCCTCCCTCTCTCACTCTCTCGATCTCTCTCGCTGGCAAGGCTGGACCCCATCCCTCCCAGTGATGCCGGCGAGGCTGGACCCTCTCCCTTCCTCTCTTGCTCTCTCGATCTCCCACTCTCCCTCATAGGTGATGCTTGACCCCCTCCCTCCCAATGATGGCGGCGAGGTCGGATCCCTCCCTTCCTCTCTCCCTCTCTCGATCTCCCTCATTGGCGATGCAGTGAGGTCGGACACCCTCCCTTCGTTCCTCCCTCCCACTCTCGATCTCCCTTACCGATGGTCGACGAGCGACCGACATTCCCTCTCTTAATCTATCGATCTCCCTCTCAATCTCTCCATTTCTTAGTTTTGGGTCTCAGAATCGGGTCCAACCTTTTGAGATCCATTAGGGTTCGAGTCTGAAACTTCAAGTACAGACCAGTTGGATATTCAGGTTCGGATCTGGTACCAGTAATTAAAATTGAGTACAGATCTGAATATTCAGATTTCGATCAAAAAACTATGGCATGTAGATAATTAAAATATTTATAATAAATATTTATAATATTTATTATAAATATTTCATAAATTATTATAAATATACATAATTAATAAATAATACTAAAAATTAAAAAATATGTTTAAGCAGGTCGTTAACCTATTACTCAGAAAACCATAGAGGCCAAAAAAGTCTTTCAAGAGGAAAGATGTCATTCCCCAAGGGAAACGAAATGAAGGAATTTTTCCCGGTCCAGGTTCGTCCAGATCTGATTAGATCAAGAGATATATTTCAAAAATTTTTCTCTTGATCTCAATCAGATCTTGATATGTTTCAGATCTGATTCTTATTATTTTAATAAATAAAATAAAATAAGATAAATTAAATCAAATTTAATTTACCTGATTTGGGTAATCCTATTACCCTGTAGATGATCCTGATTGCAGCGGAAGGTTCTGGATCTTAGCCACGCAAGCGCCTGGCCTCTACCGGTATCCACTCGGGTTGGATCTGGAGATCCTCTTCTTCTCTATCACACCTCCAAAAATCAGATCTGGATCTGATCTGGAGGATCTTCAAAACTCTTTTGAAGATCTGCAGTCGTCCTTTTGCAGCAGCGCAGCCTTCTTGCTTTTGATCGCCTTTCCTTGATCTGAATCGCACCAACCAAAATCCAAAACTCCTTTTGGACGTGGAGAGCAAGGGGAGAAGAGACTATGGCATGGAGAAGGAGGGGAGAGGCAGCCTTGGGGCGTGGGGTTCTCAATTGAATTGCATTAGAATTAGGAGTTGGGCGCAGGGTCTTATTTATAGACCTAAGCTTGTGATCCAACTCCTCTTCCTCTCAACCAATCACAACCCTTTGTTGAAATCAGATCTAAATCTGATTGGTTGGAATAGAGACCCCTGGATTCCTCCTTAGAGGGCGCCTAAGACCAGTCAAACTGGATTCTTAGTAGAACTCTGATTGGAATCCAAAAGGGAGGTGGAGTCCTTGTCCAACAAGGACTCCTAGGCGCCTCCTACTTGGGCTCACGCCACCCTTGGCGTGCGCCCTTCTCCTTGCCAGGTTCTGGCAGGGGGACACAGGCCCCCACCAGCTCTCCAATAGGTGCATGACATGTGGTCAAAAGTCAAAGGGTCAATGGTCAACGTTTGACCAGTCAAAGGTAGACTTTTGACCAAAGTCAAAGAACAAGAAATGGCAGGTGACCAAAAATGGCAGGTAATGTCTTACAAAATAAGACAACCTATTCTGACTTGGACAACCTCCAGTCAGACCATATGAAGGCCTCTGATTGAGCACAAACTCCTTTGGCTCAGTCAGGACAACTTATTTATGATAGTAAAAGAAGAACGTTAGGTTCAATCGAGTGCTAGCACGATTTCCTTGAACCTAATTGAATCTCATTCAGATCAATTGAACTAGATCAGTTCAATTGATGATCACCAGATTCAAACCCTTGTTTTTGTGTGACCCAGTTAGGTTCAGTTCTGTATGGTAATGGGATATGTCATGATCTCTATCATAGACATCATCGAAACTCCTTTCGATGGATCAGAACTCTTCTGATTCGAACAGCTAGAATGATCGATCATCTAAATCATTCTAATTGCTCCCAAAATCCACCAGTGACACCTAGCAGTATATGGTGGCAACCCATCAGAGCTGAATGCGAACCTCTTGGTGCAGCTACCTGTGTGATTAAGTTCTTCTATCTTGAGCCCCGATCAGATTAGGGTTAAGGTGAACTCGTCAAACCCTAGTCTCTGTCATATGATGTAATCATTCGATTCGAGTCCAATGTGAAAATCTAAATAGAAACTCTTTCTATTATTTCACTCTGCCATGGCCATGGGCTTCTGGACTTGATTCTCATGATCATCATAGGGCTGCTCCTCTACCACCGAGGTAGATAGATTCCCATCTTGATGCAATCCAGTTCCTACAATGAACATGCTATAGCCAACATACACCTCAGGGTTCCATATGGCTAGGAGACCGAGTAATGGTGTAGTCAAACTATAACACCCTCAAGGTGAACTGCCGATGCATCTCAGGTCAAAGAACCAGACACACACTACTGCAGCATCGAGTCAGTCATTGACGAGAAGGTAGACTTCCTAATGACTACTCGAGGTGGTCACGCTCAGTGCCCTCGTTCTCTAACGAGTACCTGTACTCTCGCTCCGGTGTCTCCACACCGTAGACTCAAGACTCATCTACTAAAGAGAAGCGATCGTACACCAACCTTCCGGATCAATCACCATCCTCGTGATGATCCTATGGTCGGGAGCTGTTTATGAGTTAATAATGATTATTCATGTCTTAAATTTTCAACTCTTGAAAATATGAATTATCATTACCATTAACTCAAAGGATGTATCACAGACACTAAATACACATGTGTGATAGAAAATAACCCATTTTATTAATTATAGTCAAAATTATAATTTTGCCCCTAGAAGTGTATTACAAGTGTCAGCCAATTCTGGCTTCTAGGGCACATATATCTAACAATCTCCCACTTGTCCTAAAGCCAATTGGCTACAAGTCTAAGTCCCATCTTCTCAAGGTGGGCTTCGATCTTCTGCTGGCCCAACGGCTTTGTAAGTGGGTCTGCCACATTATCTGCGGAGTTGACTCTCTTGACCTCAACGTAACCTTTCTCAAGGTAATCGCGGATGAGATGATATCGCCGCTCAATGTGCTTGGACTTCTGGTGAGACCTCGGCTCCTTAGCAAGGGCTATGGCGCCATTGTTGTCGCAGTAAAGAGGAATGGCATCTGATGGCATTACTCCAATTTCTGCAGCAAACTTCTTGTACCAGAATGCTTCCTTTGCAGCCTCTGATGCAGCTATATATTCTGCTTCCATGGTGGAATCTGCTATCACAGTTTGCTTGGAACTCTTCCAGCTGACAGCTCCACCATTGCACACAAACAGACTTCCAGATGTCGACTTTCGATCATCTATATCGGACATGAAGTCCGAGTCTGTGTATCCCTGGAACTTGGAGTTCTCCATTACCAAAGACCAACATCATATCCTTAGTTCTTCTCAAGTACTTAAGGATACATTTCACAGAAGTCCAGTGTTCTTCACCTGGATTTGACTGATATCTGCTTGTGACACTCACAGCATGGGCTATATCAGGTCGTGTACATAGCATGGCATACATGAGGCTCCCTATTGCAGAAGCATAAGGGATCTTGCTCATGCGTTCTATTTCCTCAGGTGTGCTGGGGCACATCTTCTTGGAAAGATGAATACCATGTCTGAAGGGTATTAATCCCCTCTTAGAGTTTTCCATACTAAACCTCTTTAGTACTTCCTCTATGTACATCTTCTGTGAAAGTCCTAGCATCCTATTCGGTCTATCCCTATAGACCTTAATTCCTAGAATAAAGGATGCTTCACCTAGGTCTTTCATGGAGAATTCCTTGGACAACCACATCTTGACTGATGTCAACATGGGAATATCATTCCCAATAAGGAGGATGTCATCCACGTACAATACGAGGAAGACAACAGCGCTCCCACTGACCCTTTTTGAAAACACATGGTTCCTCTTCATTTTTGATGAAACCAAACTTTTTGATCACATCATTGAAACGAGTGTTCCAGCTCCGAGATGCTTGCTTAAGTCCATATATGGACCTTTGCAGCTTGCAAACCTTGTGATCAGTATCACTGGATGTGAAACCTAGCGGCTGTTCCATATAGATATCTTCCTCAAGATATCCATTTAGGAATGCCGTTTTCACGTCCATTTGCCATATTTCATAATCGAAATAGGCTGCAACAGCAAGCAATGTGCGGATGGATTTTAGCATAGCTACTGGGGAAAAGGTATCCTGATAGTCAATGCCTTCACGTTGACTATAACCTTTTGCCACCAGTCTAGCCTTGAATGTCTCCACATTCCCATCTGCACCAATCTTTCTCTTGAAGATCCATTTACACCCAATAGGTACTATACCTTCTGGTGGATCTACCAAGGTCCAGACTTGGTTTGAGTGCATCGAGTCAATTCTCTGACTTCATTGCCTCAAGCCATTTCTCGGAGTCGATATCTGATATCGCCTCGTTGTAGGTTTTGGGATCATCACCATGAGCACCATTACCTATGAGGAACATTTCCTCTACATCCTCTGAAATAATACCTAAGTATCTTTCAGGGGGACGGGAAAACTCTTTCCGATCTACGAGGTGGAGGAGGTAGTGTTCTTATTGGCTCAACCTGATTTGGTTCCACTTGGTCCTTAGCTCGTTCTGCTTGTGAGACTTTCTCATCAAGCTTAATCTGCTTTCCAATGCCACTATCTTGAATAAACTATTTTTCAAGAAATATGGCATGTCGACTCACAATCACATTGTGGTCTTCTGGAATGTAGAAATAGTATCCTAATGACTCTTTAGGATATCCTATGAATCGAGCTCTAAAGGACCTAAACTCTAACTTGTCCGCTTGTTGTCTTTTGACATGAGCCGGACAACCCCAAATTCTGAGATGACTCAGACTTGGTTTCTTACCGTGCCATATCTCATACGGTGTGGTAGGAACGGTTTTAGAGGGAACCCTATTCAGTAAATAGATTGAAGTTAATAATGAATGTCCCCAAAGAAAATCAGGGAGGTCTGTGAAGCTCATCATGGATCGAACCA
Source organism: Cocos nucifera (assembly GCA_006176705.1). Classification (NCBI taxonomy): domain Eukaryota; kingdom Viridiplantae; phylum Streptophyta; class Magnoliopsida; order Arecales; family Arecaceae; genus Cocos; species Cocos nucifera. The sequence goes on along the minus strand of QRFJ01000534.1, from coordinate 94,540 downwards.
TATCCAATAGAGTCCGATTTCTCCGTTCTGAAACCCCGTTGAGTTGAGGTGTTCCTGGTGGAGTCCATTGAGAGACTATGCCATTTTCCTTAAGATAGTCTAGGAATTCCCGGCTAAGGTATTCACCTCCTCGATCTGATCGAAGAACCTTAATGGGTTTTTCCAGTTTGTTTTTCTACTTCATGTCTGAATTCTTTGAACTTTTCAAAAGGCTTCAGACTTGTGTCTCATAAGATACACATACCCATACCTAGACAGATCATCGGTAAAGGTAATGAAGTAGACAAAATTGCCTCTAGCCGGCACATCAAATGGGCCGCACACACATCAGTATGTACTAGGGCAAGGAGATCTGTGGCCCTCTCCCCATGTCCAACAAAAGGGAGTTTAGTCATTTTGCCTTGAAGACAAGATTCACAAGTTGGATATGACTCAAAAGTCAATGGACTCAATAGCCCATTTTTCTCCAATTTGTTAATCCTATCTTCTGCTATATGACCTAATCTCAGGTGCCATAGATATCTGTCGTTTGGACTATCCCTAGGTCGTTTGGCATTCACGTTTTGCTCGATAGTTAAAACAGGTACATCAATATGCAACTGATAAAGACCATTAATAAGGAAACCATTTGCAATTTTATTTCTTTCATAAAGAATGTTACAATGGTCCTTAAAGAAGGTGATCACATAACCTTCTTGTGCTAAGCATGAAACAGAAATCAAATTCCTGCTAGCTGCAGGCACATAATAACAGTCTTTTAAAACTAAGTCTAAACCAGATGGTAATCGAAGAGGGTATGTTCCCACGGCTACTGCAGCAGCAACTCTTGCTCCATTACCGATGCGTAGGATCATGTCTCCATCCCTCAGCCTCCTGCTATCCTCAAGACCCTGCATAGAAGTGCACAGATGAGCACTAGAACCAGAGTCAAGCACCCAACTGGATGCAGAAGAAACCGTAAGGTTAGACTCAATAACGAGCATACCTCCAGAAGGACCTTCCTTCTTGTTCTTTAGGGTGGCCAGGTAAGTAGGGCAGTTCCGCTTCCAATGGCCGTCGCTGTTGCAATGGAAACACTTTCCTTTGCCATCGACCTTTTTCTTCGGTTCTGCCTTCTTCTTCTTTGATCCTTCCACCTTTTGCTTTTTCACAGACTTCTTTTTCTTTCCATAAGACTTTCTTTTGGAAGAAGTCCGTTCCATAGCAAGAACTGAGCCTTTAGAACCTTTCATAGAAAGCTCAGCGGTAACCAGCATATTCATTAAACTCGGCCAAGGAATTTTGAAGTTTATGCATGTGGTAATTCATGATGAATTGCCCATATGCATCAGTCAAGGATTGCAGAATAATATCGTTCTGCAAGATCCAAGTCCAACTTCACACCGAGCTTCTCAAGCTCTTCCATGTCCTTGATCATTGTCAGACAGTGATCTTGGACTGACTGCCCATCACGCATCTTAGCCTTAAAAAGTCATTTTCGTGACTTGATATTTGGCTGCGCGACTCTGTTCACCAAACATCTCCTGCAGGTGAGCCAACATTTGGCGAGCAGTCCCGATATCTTCATGTTGGCGCTGGAGCTCATCAGACATCGAGCCCAACATGTAGTATCTGGCCTTATTGTCTTCGTCAATCCATTTTTTCCAGAGACGCTCTCTGTTCAGTGGATGGACGAGCTGGTAAGGTGGGAGGGTCCTGGTCCAAAACATGTGTTAACTTCTCTGAACCCAAAATAATTTTGTAGTTCCTGAGCCAATCTTTATAATTGGGTCCAGTCAGTCTATGTGTGTCCTAGGATACGTGCCAATGGGTTGGACGCAGACATTTTTCCTGTAGAGAGTCAAAGATTCTAGTTAGATACTGTAATTTTGACTTGACCAATTTGTTTAGGGATTTTATTTTTAAACAAATTAGCTCCCACTATTTTCTCGGATCCCTACACTCCCTCTGTAGAGATGCGAAAATCTCCACGATTGATGATTTCTAGTGGGTGGTGCGGTCTCACCAACTGACTCATCACCTCACCTAACAGTTATTGGTGATGGGTTAGCCAATGAGTGAACAACTCTTGTTCAATGATTCTCTAATCATGGTGCACCCAAACTTGGTCTCTAATTCATGAATCTCACCGTATCCGGAATATTGATCCACTCCTTAGTTAAGTCAGACCCACCATTTGCATAGACTGGGTTCCTAATTGGGTCTCTCACCGTATCCGGAAATATTGAGCCCAACTCATCCTCCAGCCCATAGCATCCAATGCCTAATAGACATGGTTGCGTCTTCCCGGTGCAACTGAGCCACTGTATCCAGCCGAGAACAATCAACCCCGGGAAGGGCCCGCACGTCTACAATGGTGGAAGACCTCGGACTTAATCTTTTCTTAGGGAGAATTGATTCAGGTCTCATTAAACTAGACTTGGCTTAGTCATAACAATTATGACTAACCTAGTGGCATGGGTTCAGCTCGGATTATTGACCACCTCAGATCAGAACTGTGTCAACAGATATGGCCAGGTAAGTGAGACCGGTGGAAGGAATATGCCATTAACTCGCACAAGAACGCATTCAGGTCGAGTAGCTTCCAATTAAAAACCAGTCGGTCGTCTGTGCCAAACTTACCTTAGACACCAAATTGTTGAGTCAGAACCAATTGGGTTAGCCTACAATCCAGACTCTAACCTCTGAGCCTAATTAGGTCTTGCTTGATCGTGACTCGATCTTGACCCAGACTTAATCCTATTAGGCTGGTCAATTTAAGCATTGTTGATCCCATCTAACCAACTCTTGATTCGGTTTGATCAACCGCTTAGACCTAATTGAGCTACCCAAGCCCGAACCCAGTATTATGAATATGTCTTAGATCTGAAATTCTCAATTTTAGACCTAATTAATATTCCATAAACTTAATTCTTAATTAAGTTGGGTTCATAAACAAAATATGCACAATAAATCCTAGGGTTTCAGGATCTAGGGTTTTGCAGAAAGTAAGTTTTGGGTTTCTGATTAAGGACGAACACGCAGCACCCCTACACGTCATAAGAACACCCCATCGAATGGGAAGAGAGGGCCTTTAAACCCTTCTTCGTTCTTATGACCGGACGGCCAAGAGGAACGCCTTAATCAGGAACATTCAATACTACAAAACAGTTATAGATCTATATCATATATCTCATATATTTAAAGTAGATCTAATCATAGGGCATTATTTGCATTAATCTCATGTTTTAATTCATAATCATTGCATGTTTTTCAGACTAAATTAATTCAACATAATAATCTAAAAAATTAGCATTTAAATTGAATCCTAATCAAAATAAATTCTAAGTCTAGACAATTATGTAGAACTTTCTACAACTAGTCTAGGACATTGCATCCAATTCATATCTCATATTGATATTTAAAAATTAAAAATTTTTATTTGCTGTTTATCAGATGTTAATTATAACCCCATTATTAATATTAAAAAATAGTAAATAAGAAAAGATTCTAAATATGGATTTAATCAGAATTTAAATCAAAGACATGCAAAACATATTCTATTAAGAACTATTCTATTCTTAGAACTAGGGTCATGGCATTATCCTTCATTGTCTAGATCGAAATTCATTTTAATTTTAATTTTTTCTCGATTTTAGACTGTGCACATCTTCATGTGACATCTGAAATTCACTTTATTTTCTAATTAAAATAAAAATTAAAATTAGATCTAAACAATTTAGAACCTTGGCTCTGGATACCAGTTGAAGGGGAAATCTTATTTCCGGTCCAGGTTCGTCCAGATTCTTGATCAGGATCAAGAGATATATATTTTAAAATTTTTTCTCTTGATCCCAATCAGATCTTGATATATTTTAGATGTCAATTCTTATTATTTAATAAATAAATAAATAAAGATAAATTAAATCAAATTAATTTACCTGATTTGGGTAATCCTATTACCCTAGAGATGATCCAGGAGCAGCGGAAGTTCTGGATCTAGCCACGCAAGCGCCTGGCCTCTACCGATATCCACTCGGGTTGGATCTGAGATCTCTTCTTCTCTATCACGTCTCCAAAAAATTAGATCTGGATCTGATCTGGAGGATCTTCAAAACTCCTTTTGAAGATCAGCAGTCGTCCTTTGCAAAGCGTGCAGCCTCTTTCTTTTGATCGCCTTTCTTTTTGATCGGAATGCACCAACCAAAATCCAAAAACTCTTTTGGAGTGGAGAGCAAGGGGAGAAGAGGACTATGGCGTGGAGAAGGAGGGGAGAGCAGCCTTCGGGCATGGGGTTTCTCAATTGAATTGCCATCAGAATCTTGAGTTGGGCGCAGGGTTCTTATTATTAGACTAAGCGTGATCCAACTCTTCCTCCCAACCAATCACAACCCTTTGTGAAATTAGAATCTAAATCTGATTGGTGGGAATATGAGACCCCTGAATTCCTCCTTAGAGGGGCCTAAGACCAGTCAAAAACTGGATTCTTAGTAGAAATCTGATTGGAATCCAAAAGGAGGTGGAGTCCTTGTCCAACAAGGACTGCCAAGGTGCCTCCAAACTTGGGCGCACTATGCCTTAGGGTGGCGTGCGCCCTCCTCCTTGCCAGGTTCTGGCAGGGGATAGGCCCCCACCAGTTCTCCAATTAGGTGCGTGACACGTGGACAAAAGTCAAAGTATTCTATGGTTTCAACATTTGACCAATCAAAGGTCAACTTTTGACCAAAGTCAAAAGAACAAAAATGGCAGGTGCACCAAAAAAGAGCGGGTCATGTCTTATAAATAAAGAACAACCTTCTCTAACTTGGACAACCTCCAGTTTAGACCATATGAAGGCCTCTGATTGAGCACAAACTCCTTTGGCTCAGTCAGGACAACTTATTTGTGATAGCAAAAGAAGAACGTTAGGTTCAATCGAGTGCTAGCACGATTTCCTTGAAACCTATTGAATCTCATTTAAATCAATTGAACTAGATTAGTTCAATTGATGATCACCAGATTCAAACCCTTGTTTTGTGTGACCCAGTTAGGTTCAGTTCTTGTATGGTAAATAGGATATTCATGATCTCTATCATAGACATCATCGAAACAACTTTCGATGGATCAGAACTCTTCTTGATTCGAACAGCTAGAATGGATCGATCATCAAATTATTTAATTGCTCCCAAAATTCCACCAGTGACACCTAGTAGTATATGGTGGCAAACCCATCAGAGCTGATGCGAACCTCTTGGTGCAGCTACTTGTGTGATTAAGTTCTCTACTTGAGCCCCGATCAGATTAGGTTAAGGTAAACTCGTCAAACCCTATAGTCTCTGTCATATGATATTAATCATTTCGATTCGAGTCAATGTGAAATCTAAATAGAAACTCTTTCTATTATTTCACTCTGCCATGGCCATGGGCTTCAAGGACTTGATCTCTTGATTAATCATAGCGGCTGCTCCTCTACCACCGAGGTAGATAGATCCCATCCTTGATGCAATCCCATTCCTATAATGAACATTGCATAGCCAACATACACCTCAGGGTTCCATATGGCTAGGAGACCGATAATGGTTGTAGTCAAAACTATAAAACACCCTCAAGGTTGAACTGCCGATGCATCTCAGAGTCAAAGAATCAGACACATTACTGCAGCATCGAGTCAGTCATTGATGAGAAGGTAGAACTTCCTAATGAACATTCGAGGTTGCACGCTCAGTGCGCCCATTCTCTAACGAGTACCGTGCTTTCGCTCCGGTGTCTCCACACCGTAGACTCAAGACCTCATCTACTAAAGAGAAGCAATCGTAACACCAAAACTTCGGATCAATCACCATCCTCGTGATGATCCTATGTTCGGGAGCTGTTTATGAGTTAATAATGATTATTCATTCTTAAATTCTCAACTCTTGAAAATATGAATTATTCATTACCATTAACTCAAAGGATGTATCACAGACACTAAATACACAGGTGTGATAGAAAATAACCCATTTTATTGATTTATAGTCAAAATTATAATTTTGCCCCTAGAAGTGTATTACAAGTGTCAGCCAATTCTGGCTTCTAGGGCACAATATATCTAACAGAACTGTTGATAGGGTCGGCGATCGCAATGGGAGTGGAGGGTGGATGGGGTATGTTGGGCTGGTGGGGAGGGGTTGCCAGGTATAGGTGGTTGCGGGATACGGGGGTGGCAGGGTGCTGGAGGGCGGTATGGTCGAGGATAGGGGGAAACGAGGGGCAAGCCAGGGGGAGGGGGGGGGAGGGGGGTCGGTTGGGGGTGGGCGGGCTGGGGCGGCCGGAGATGGGGGGCTGGGGGTGGCATGGTGTGGGCAGTGGTGGCGGGGATGGTGGGGCGAAGAGGCAGCAAGCCGGAGGGTGGGGGGAATGGGTGGGGGGTGCAGGGAGGTGCCGCTTAGAATGAGGGCTGGGGGTGGTAAGGAGGAGGCGATCAGGGATGGGGGGGAAGGAGGGGGTGGTCGGGGGAGGGGTGGGATAGCGGGCCAGTGGGCGGGGATGTGGTGGCGAGAGTGGCGGAGTGAGACCGGTCGGGATGGGGGAAGGAGGGGCAGCTGGGGGGAGGGTGGGGGCCGGGTGGGGGGTGGTGGGTGGTGGGGAGGGCAATCATAGATGGAGGGATGGAGGGCTAGAGGGGGAGGGGGAAGGAGGGGCAGCGTTGGTTGAGGGAGAAGGAGGGGTGGCGCCGACCGAGGAGGAAGGAGCCTCACCAGTGACGAAAAGGAGGGAGAGAGACAGAGAGAGATCGAGTGCGCATGGAAGGAAAGCAAAAAAAATTTAGAGATTTTTAACCTAACCTATGGCAGTGGTTATCGAACCGCTGCTATAGATCTACGACAGTGGTTATCGAATTATTGCCATAGATCTACAGGAATGGTTGCCCAAAATCACTACCATAGATCTATGGCAGCAGTTCTATAACCGCTACTGTAGATCTATAGCAATGATTTTTGATAACCACTATCGTAGATCTATGACAATAGTTCGATAACCATTGCCATAGATCAAACCGCTGTCGTAGATCTATGGCAGTGGTTCGATAACCACTATCGTAGGTTGAAAATAATTTTTTTTATTTTTTTTAAATATTATATAATTTTAAAATTTAATGCTCATCTTCACCATTTATTATCTAAATAATTATCATTAGAATGTCGTCACTAAAGATCGCCTCGATCCAATGGCCCTAACTTCATCGATTAGAAAAAATTAATTTTGAAGATCATGAATGATGATGCGATGATCTAATAGATGAAGACCTCCAATGGATCTAAAAATCTGCAACGATGATCTCGATGATGTTTGTAGCATACTATCAAAGTTTCACTTCAATCGGATATCGTTATCTGATCAATTTAGTATGGAATGATTTTGGCCGTTAAATTAGAAATAAGCAATCAAAGGGTTAAACGACATTCGATTATGAGATAATTTTTTAGTTAAATGATCTTTATTATAATTTTAAATATTTATAAGATGATAATAGTAAAATTTAAATTATTTTCATATAAACTATTCATGTTAAGTAGATATTGCAAAAGTATAAGCATAACAATCAGTGAAGTTTCAGAATGGTTACCAGGAGACATATAGTTTTAGATCGTTCTTCATCTCATGAGTTGAATTTTATAATCACAATCATAAAAAATGATTAAAGTAGTAGCCATGATCATCTATAAAAAAAAAATTATCTCATAATCGGATATCGTTTGGTCCTTTGATCACTCGTTTATCATTTAATGATCAAAACTAACCTATACTAAATCGACCAAGATAACGATATCTGATTGAAGTAAAAATTTGATAGTATGCTATAAACATCATCGAGATCATCATTGCAGGTTTTTGGATCCATCGGAGCTCTCCATCTATCAAATCATCGCATCATCGTTCATGGTTGTCGAAATTAAATTTTTCTGATCAACGAAGCTATGGCCATCGGATCGAGGTGATCTTTTGCGACGACACACTAATGATAATTATTTAAATAATGAATGATGAATATGGATATTAAATTTTAAAATTATATAATATTTAAAAAATATATATATGGCAGCGGTTATAATTAATTGCTGCCATAAATAAGCTTATAGCAGCGGTTCATACTAACCACTACTATAAGTCTGACTTACGGCAACGATTTTACTAACCACTGCTATATGTCTGACCTATAGCAGTGGTTATAATGAACCGCTGCTATAGATCGATCTATGGCAGCGGTTATAATGAACCGCTACTATAGGTCGATCTATGGCAGCGATATTTTGTAACTGCTGCTATAGATCCGACCTACGGAAGCGATTTTCGTTAATCACTGCTATATGTCGGACCTTTAGCATTAGTTATAAAAATCACTGCCATAGGCCCGACCTATAGCAGCGGTTAACAAAAATTGCTGCCATAGGATCTATGCAGCGGTTTCAAAAATCGCTGTCATAGTATGTGCTACTATAGACCATTTTTGTAGTAGTATTTCTTCTTGATAAATCAGTTCAATAGTTGTAGTTAATCATAGTCCATATATTCGATTTTAATAAATGGACCTGATCGTGGCTCAGTGGTCGAGCTTGAGTCTTCAGGCAATCCAAATCAAAACTAATAAACTGATTGGTGTCTAAGATAAGTTTGGTACTTTCAGATCGGTGGCTTTTAATTGACAGCTTGCTTATTTGACCATTTTTTATGGTGTTTAAGGCAAGCTTTGGTAGACCCTCCCATCGATCTCATTTACCTGGCTAATATGGTTAGTCATCTTTTGATTAGATTGCTCATTGTTTTGTGCTAACCCATGTCACGTAGGTAAATCAGAGTGACTGATTTTGTTCAATGAGACTATTATAGGTTCCCATAGACTGAAATTGATCCTAGTCCTCATTAATAACTTATGAAGTAAGTGGGAGGATTTGACTTGGTGAAATCGGTGGGAGCAATTTGGTCCATGTCTTCTCTATCCTCAAATCATAAATAAATCAAATCCTCTAAATTATTAGGTCCTTAAAATGATAAAGTTATGGGGATAACTGAGTCATAGCCTCCCATTAATTTGGATAATAATGTTAGATATGTGTGCCCTAGAAGCCAGAATTGGCTGACACTTGAAATACACTTCTAAGGATAAAATTATAATTTTAACTATAAATAATAAAATGGGTTATTTTCTATCACATATGTGTATTTAGTGTCTATGATACATCCCTTAAGTTAATGGTAATGATAATTCATATTTCAAAAGTTTAAAATTTAAGACATGAATTATCATTATTAACTCATAAAATGCTCCTAACCGTAGGATCATCATGAGGATGGTGATTGATCCAGAAGATTAGTGTACAATCGCTTCTATACAGTAGATGAGCCTTGAGTCTATGGTGTGGAGATATCGAAGTGAGGGTACAGATACTCATTAGAGAACGAGGGCACTGAGCATGACCATCTCGAGTAGTCATAAGAAAGTCTACCTTCTCATCGATGATTGACTCGATGCTGTAGTGGTGTGTCTGATTCTTTGACCTGAGGTGCATCGATAGTTCACCTTGAGGGTGTTATAGTTTGACTACACCATTAACTCGATCTCCTAGCCATTTGGAATCCTGAGGTGTATGTTGGCTATAGCATGTTCATTATAGGAATTGGATTGCATCAAGATGGAATCTATCTACCTCGGTGGAAGAGGAGCAGCCCTATGATGATCATGAGAATCAAGTCCATAAGCCCATGGCCATGGCAGAAGTGAAATAATAGAAAGAGTTTCTATTTAAGATTTTCACATCGGACTTGAATCGAATGATTAAATCATATGATAGAAATTAGGGTTTGACGAGTTCACCTTAACCCTAATCTGATCGGAGCTCAAGATAGAAGAACTTAATCACACAAGTAGCTGCACCAAGAGGTTCATTTTTAGTTTTGATGGGTTGCCACCATATACTGCTAGGTGTCACTGATGGATTTTGGGAGCAATTAGAATGATTTAGATGATCGATCATTCTAGTTGTTCTGAATCAGAAGAGTTCTGATCCATCGAAAGGAGTTTCGATGATGTCGATGATAGAGATCATGACATATCCCTATTACCATATAGAACTGAACCTAACTGGGTCACACAAACAAGGGTTTGGAATCTGGATATCATCAATTGGACTAATCTAGTTCAATTGATTTGAATAAGATTCAATTAGGTTCAAGAAAATCGTGCTAGCACATGATTGAGCCTAACGTTCTCCTTTTCCTATCATTAAAAGTTATCTCAACTGAGCCAAATGAGTTTATTCTCACTCAGGTATCTTTACCTGGTCTGACTGGAGCTTGTTCAAGTCAGAAAAGGGTTGTCTTAATTTATGAGATAAATTTGAGACAATACCAGCCATTTTCCATCACCTGCTAATTCTTATACTTTGACTTGGTCAAACATTGACCTTTGACCCTTGGACATCTACCCATGTGCCACGTGCTTATTGGAGAGTAGATAGGGGCTTGTCCCTTCTCTGAAAATTGGAAAGAAAGGGGGCGCACGCCTAGGATGGCATGCACCCATGGATAGGGATGCTGGAGTCCCATATAGATGGGACTCCAGGTTGCTTGTTGGATTCAAACTAGGTGACCCTCACCTATAAACTTTGACCAATCTTAGGCGCCATCTTAGGATGAATCCATAGATCTCTCATTCCATCAATTAGATTTAGATCTGATTGAACGAAGCAACATGATTGGCCGGGGTGATGTAACACCACATGGCGCAACAGAGTCTATAAATAGACCCTATCTGCGCCCACTTTTTACAACTTCTCTCCTAGCCCATGCCCCAAGGCTGCCCCTCTCCCTTCTCCATGCCAACATCTAGCCATCTCTCTCCTCTCCACACCCAAGAAAGTTGAGTTCTTCAGATTAGTGCGAGTCAGGCAAGAAAAGGCTGACGAAAAAGGAAGAAGGCAGCACTGCTGCAAAGACGATGGGTGATCTTCAGAAGGTGTTTTGAAGATACTCCAAATTAGATTTAGATCTAATTTTTGGAAAAAAAAAGAGAAGGAGAAGATCTCCAGATCCAATTTGAGTAGATACTGATAGAGCCTAAGCGCTTACATGGCTAGATCCAGAACCTCAGAGCTTCCACAAGATCATCAATGGGTAATCAGATTATTCAGGATCAAGGTAAATTAATTTAGTTTTAATTTAATTTAATTTTTCTTAATTATCAGATCATAAATCAGATCTAAAAAGTGTCAGATTTGATCTAGATCTGAGAGGATAATTTTTGAAATATGTCTCTCGATCCAATCAGATCTGAATGAACCTAACCCGGGACATCAGGATTTCCCTTCAACTGATATCAGAGCCAGGTTCTTTTTAAATTTATTCAGATCTGATTTAATCTAATTAATTAGTGATTTTAAATATCACATGATATGTGATTAGATCTGAAATTAGAAAATAAAAAATTAAAATTAATTGATCTAGATCTAATATGTATGAGATACATAACTAGACTAGGAATAGAATTATTCTATGTGTAGTCTAGTATAATCATATTTTTTATTTGATAAAATATAACTTTTAGATCTATTTATTTTTTATTTTTTGATATTATAAATGTTGTAATCAGATGTAAAAATAGAAAATAAAATAAAATTATTTTATTCATATGAGATATGATAGTTGCTTGTTTAGACTAGTTGTAGAATAGTTCTGCAAATAGGTCTAGATTAAATTCTATTTGATAAGATCAAATTTAAATTTAATTTTTTAGATGATTATGAGATAATTTAGATCTGAAAAATATGCATGCATGATATATGTGATATATACAAAATATATTTTAATTAGATCTTTTATATGAGATATATGCTTAGATCTAATTTATTTTTTGTAGATTAGTTGTATTTCTGATTAAGGCATTCCCCTTGGCCGTCCAATCATAAGAACAAAGTAGGGCTTAAAGATCCTCTCCTTCCATTCGATGGGGTGTTCTTATGATGTGTAGGGGTGCTGCACGTTCGTCCTTAATCAGAAATTGAAAACTTACTTTCTGCAAAATCCTAGATCCTGAAACCCTAGGATCTTATTTACATATTTTATTTATGAACCCTAACTTAATTAAGAATTAAGTTTATGAAATATCAATTAGGTCTAAAATTAAGAATTTCAGATCTAAGACATATTCATAAAACTGGGTTTGGGCTTGGGTAGCTCAATTAGGTCTAGCGGTTGATCAAACCGAATCAAGAGTTGGTTAGATGGGATCAACAATGCTTAAATTGACCAGCCTAATAGGATTAAGTCTGGGATCAAGATCGAGTCACATGAGTGATCAATCAAGGTTAAGACCTAATTAGGCTCAGATGGTTAGAGTCTGGATTGTAGGCTAATCCGATTGGTTCTATCTCAATAATTTGGTGTCTAAGGTAAGTTTGGCAGATACGACGACTGATTTTTAATTGGGAGCTACTCGACTCGAATGCATTCTTGTTCGAGTTAATGGCATATATCCTTCCACCGATCTCACTTACCTGGCCATATTTGTTGACTCAGTTCTGATCTGAGGTGGTCAATAATCCGAGCTAACCCATGCCACTAGGTTAGTCATAATTGTTATGACTATGATCAAGTCTAGTTTAATGAGACCTAAATCAAATCTTCCTAAGAAAAGATTAAGTCTGAGGTCTTCCACCATTGTAGATGTGCGGGCCCTTCCTGGGGTTGATTGTTCTCGGCTGGATACAGTGGCTCAGTTGCACCGAAAAGATGCAACCATGTCTATTAGGCATTGGATGCTATGGGCTGGAGGATGAATTGGGCTCAATATTTCGGATATGGTGAGAGACTCAATTAGGAATCCAATCTATGCAAATGGTGGGTCTGACTTAACTAAGGAGTGGATCAATATTCTGGAAATGGTGAGATTCATGAATTAGAGATCAAGTTTGGGTGCACCATGATTAGAGAATCATTGAACAAGAGTTGTTCACTCATTGGCTAACCCATCACCAATAACTGTTAGGTGAGGTGATGAGTCAGTTGGTGAGACCGCACCACCCACTAGAAATCATTAATCATGGAGATTTTTCGCATCTCTACAGAGGGAGTGTAGGGATCCGAGAAAATAGTGGAAGCTAATTTATTTAAAAATAAAATTTTCTAAATAAATTGGTTAAGTCATAATTATAATATCTAACTAGAATCTTTGACTCTCTATAGAAAAATGTCTGCATCCAACCCACTAGCACGAATCCTGGACACCCATAGACTGACCGGACCAAATTATAAAGGATTGGCTTCGGAACTTCAAAATCATTTTGGGTTCTAAGAAGTTAACTCATGTATTGGACCAGGACCCTCCCACCTTACCAGCTCGTCCATCCTGCTGAATAGAGAGCATCTCTGGATAAAATGGATAGACGAAGATAATAAGGCCAGATACTACATGTTGGGCTCAATGTCTGATGAGCTTCAGCGCCAACATGAAGATATCAGGACTGCTCGCCAAATGTTGGCTCACCTACAGGAGATGTTTGGTGAACAGAGTCGCGCAGCCAAGTATCAAGTCACTAAATGACTTTGTTCAAGGCTAAGATGCATGATGGGCAGTCAGTCCAAGATCATTGTCTGATGATGATCAAGGACATGGAAGAGCTTGAGAAGCTCGGAGTGAAGTTAGACTTGGATCTGCAGAATGATATTAATTCTGCAATCCTTGACTGATGCATATGGGCAAGTTCATCATGAACTACCATATGCATAAACTTCAAAATTCCTTGGCCGAACTTATGAACATGCTGGTTACCGCTGAGCTTTCTATGAAAGGTTCTAAAGGCTCAGTTACTTGCTATGGAATGGACTTCTTCCAAGAGAAAGTCTTTTGGAAAGAAAAAGAAGTCTGCGAAAAAGCAAAAGGTGGAAGGAGGAAAGAAGAAAAAGGCAGACCTGAAAAGAAAAGGCCACTGACAAAGAAAAGTATTTTCCATTGCAATAATGACGGCCACTTAGAAGCGGAACTGCCCTACTTACCTGGCCACCCTAAAGAAGAAGGAGGCAGGTCCTTCTGGAGGTATGCTCGTTATTGAGTCTAACCTTTCTGATTTTCTTCTGCATCCAGTTGGGTGCTTGACTCTGGTTCTAGTGCTCACTTGTGCACTTCTATGCAGGGTCTTGAGGATAGCAGGAGGCTGAGGGATGGAGACATGATCCTATGCATCAAAAATGGAGCAAGAGTTGCTGCCGTGGCCGTGGAACATATCCTTTTCGATTACCATCTGGTTTAGACTTAGTATTAAAAGATTGTTATTATGTGCCTGCAGCTAGCAGGAATTTGATTTCTATTTCATGCCTTAGCAGTAGAAGGCTATGTGATTACCTTTTCTTTAAGGACCATTGTAACATTCTTTATGAAAGAAATAAAATTGCAAATGGTTTTCTTATTAATGGTCTTTATCAGCTACATATTGATGTATCTATTTTTAACTATCGAGCAAAAAATGTGAATGCCAAATCAAAATGACCTAGGGATAGTCCAAATGATAGATATCTATGGCACCTAAGATTAGGTCATATAGCAGAAGATAGGATCAACAAATTGGAGAAAAATGGGCTATTGAGTCCATTGACTTCTGAGTCATATCCAACTTGTGAATCTTGTCTTCAATGGCAAAATGACTAAACTCCCTTTTGTAGGACATGGGGAAAGGGCCACAGATCTCCTTGCCCTAGTACATACTGATGTGTGCGGCCCATTTGATGTGCCAGCTAGAGGCAATTTTGTCTACTTCATTATCCTTTACCGATGATCTATCTAGGTATGGGTATGTGTATCTTATGAGACACAAGTCTGAAGCTTTTGAAAAGTTCAAAGAATTCAGACATGAAGTAGAAAAACAAACTGAAAAATCCATTAAGGTTCTTCGATCAGATCGAGGAGGTGAATACCTTAGTCGAAAATTCCTAGACTATCTCAAGAAAAATGGCATAGTCTCTCAATGGACTCCACCAGGAACACCTCAACTCAACGGGATTTTCAGAATGGAGAAATCGGACTCTATTGGATATGGTTCGATCCATGATGAGCTTCACAGACCTTCCTGATTTTCTTTGGGGACACTCATTGTTAACTTCAATTTATCTACTGAATAGGGTTCCTCTAAAACCGTTCCTACCACACCGTATGAGATATGGCATGGTAAGAAACCAAGTCTGAGTCATCTCAGAATTTGGGGTTGTCCGGCTCATGTCAAAAGACAACAAGCGGACAAGTTAGAGTTTAGGTCCTTCAGAGCTCGATTCATAGGATATCCTAAAGAGTCATTAGGATACTATTTCTACATTCCAGAAGACCACAATGTGATTGTGAGTCGACATGCCATCTTTCTTGAAAAATAGTTTATTCAAGATAGCGGCATTGGAAAGCAGATCAAGCTTGATGAGAAAGTCTCACAAGTACAACGAGCTAAGGACCAATTGGAACCAAATCAGGTTGAGCCAATAAGAACACTACCTCCTCCACCTCGTAGATCGGAAAGAGTTTTCCATCCCCCTGAAAGATACTTAGGTATTATTTCAGAGGAATGTAGAGAAAATGTTCCTCGTAGGTAATGGTGCTCATGGTGATGATCCCAAAACCTACAACGAGGCGATATCAGATATCGACTCTGAGAAATGGCTAGAGGCAATGCAGTCAGAAATTGACTCGATGCACTCAAACCAAGTCTGGACCTTGGTAGATCCACCAGAAGGTATAGTACCTATTGGGTGTAAATGGATCTTCAAGAGAAAGATTGGTGCAGATGGAAATGTGGAGACATTCAAGGCTAGACTAGTGGCAAAAGGTTATAGTCAATGCGAAGGCATTGACTATCAGGATACCTTTTCCCAGTGGCTATGCTAAAATCCATCCGCACATTGCTTGCCGTTGCAGCCTATTTCGATTATGAAATATGGCAAATGGACGTGAAAACGGCATTCTTAAATGGATATCTTGAGGAAGATATCTATATGGAACAGCCGCTAGGTTTCACATCCAGTGATACTGATCACAAGGTTTGCAAGCTGCAAAGGTCCATATATGGACTTAAGCAAGCATCTCGGAGCTGGAACACTCATTTTCAATGATGTGATCAAAATTAGTTTGGTTTCATCAAAAATGAAGAGGAACCATGTGTCTTCAAAAAGGTCAGTGGGAGCGCTGTTGTCTTCCTCGTATTGTACGTGGATGACATCCTCCTTATTGGGAATGATATTCCCATGTTGACCACAGTCAAAATATGGTTGTCCTAAAGAATTCTCCATGAAAGACCTAGGTGAAGCATCCTTTATTCTAGGAATTAAGGTCTATAGGAGATAGACCGAATAGGATGCTAGGACTTTCACAGAAGATGTACATAGAGGAAAGTACTAAAGAGGTTTAGTATGGAAAACTCTAAGAGGGGATTAATACCCTTCAGACATGGTATTCATCTTTCCAAGAAGATGTGCCCTAGCACACCTGAGAAAATAGAACGCATGAGCAAGATCCCTTATGCTTCTGCAATAGGGAGCCTCATGTATGCCATGCTATGTACACGACCTGATATAGCCCATGCTGTGAGTGTCACAAGCAGATATCAGTCAAATCCAGGTGAAGAACACTGGACTTCTGTGAAATGTATCCTTAAGTACTTGAGAAGAACTAAGGATATGATGTTGGTCTTTGGTAATGGAGAACTCCAAGTCCAGGGATACACAGACTCAGATTTCATGTCCGATATAGATGATCGAAAGTCGACATCTGGGAGTCTGTTTGTGTGCAATGGTGGTGCTGTCAGCTGGAAAAGTTTCAAGCAACTGTGATAGCAGATTCCACCATGGAAGCAGAATATATCGCTGCATCAGAGGCTGCAAAGGAAGCATTCTGGTACAAGAAGTTTGCTGCAGAAATTAGAGTAATGCCATCAGATGCCATTCCTCTATACTGCGATAACAATGGCGCCATAGCCCTTGCTAAGGAGCCGAGGTCTCACCAAAAATCCAAGCACATTGAGCGGCGATACCACCTCATCCATGATTACCTCGAGAAGGGTTACGTCGAGGTCAAGAGAGTCAACTCCGCAGATAATGTGGCAGACCCACTTACAAAGCCGTTGGGCCAACAGAAGATTGAAGCCCACCTTGAGAAGATGGGACTTAGACTTGTAGCCAATTGGCTTTAGGTCAAGTGGGAGTTTGTTAGATATGTGTGCCCTAGAAGCCAGAATTGGCTGACACTTGTAATACACTTCTAAGGGCAAAATTATAATTTTGACTATAAATAATAAAATGGATTATTTTCTATCACATATGTGTATTTAGTGTCTGTGATACATCCCTTGAGTTAATGGTAATGATAATTCATATTTTCAAGAGTTGAAAATTTAAGACATGAATTATCATTATTAACTCATAAAATGCTCTTGACCGTAGGATCATCATGAGGATGGTGATTGATCCAAAAGGTTAGTGTACAATCGCTTCTATATAGTAGATGAGTCTTGAGTCTACGGTGTAGAGACACTGGAGCGAGAGTACAGATACTCGTTAGAGAACGAGGGCACTGAGCGTGACCACCTCGAGTAGTCATAAGGAAGTCTACCTTCTCGTCGATGACTGACTCGATGCTGCAGTGGTGTGTCTGATTCTTTGACCTGAGGTGCATCGGTAGTTCACCTTGAGGGTGTTATAGTTTGACTACACCATGACTCGATCTCCTAACCATTCGAAACCCTGAGGTGTATGTTGGCTATAGCATGTTCATTATAGGAATTGGATTGCACCAAGATGGAATCTATCTACCTCGGTGGAAGAGGAGCAGCCCTATGATGATCATGAGAATCAAGTCCATAAGCCCATGGCCATGGTAGAATGTGAAATAATAGAAAGAGTTTCTATTAAGGTTTTCACATCGGACTTGAACCGAATGATTAAATCATATGATAGAAATTAGGGTTTGACGAGCTCACCTTAACCCTAATCTGATCAAAGCTCAAGTAGAAGAACTTAATCACACAAGTAGCTGCACTGAGAGGTTCATTTTTAGTTTTGATGGGTTGCCACCATATGCTGCTAGGTGTCACTAGTGGATTTTGGGAGCAACTAGAATGATTTTGATGATCGATCATTCTAGTTGTCTGAATCAGAAAAGTTCTGATACATAGGAAGGAGTTTCGATGATGGAGATCATGACATATCCCATTATCATATAGAACTGAACCTAACTAGATCACATAAATAAGGGTTTGGAACTAGATGCCATCAATTGGACTAATCCAGTTCAGTTGATTTGAATAAGATTCAATTAGGTTCAACAAAATCGTGCTAGCACACGATTGAGCCTAATGTTCTTCTTTTCTTATCATTAAAAGTTATCTCGATTGAGCCAAATGAGTTTGTGCTCACTCAGGTACCTTTACTTGGTCTAACTGGAGCTTGTCCAAGTTAGAAAATGATTGTCTTAATTTATGAGATAAATTTAAGATAACACCTTTCATTTTCTGTCACCTGCTAATTCTTGTACTTTGACTTTATCAAACATTGACCTTTGACCATTGGATATCTGCCCATATGTCACGCACTTATTAGAGAGCAGATAGGGGCTTATCCCCTCTTAAGAAATTAGAAAGAAAGGGGGTGCACACCTAGGATGGCGTGCATCCATGGATAGGGATGCTGGAGTCCCATACGGATGGGACTCTAGGTTGCTTGTTGGATTCAAACTAGGTAACCCTCACCTATAGACTTTGACTAGTCTTAGACGCCACCTTAGGATGAATTCATGGGTCTCTCATTCCACCAATCAGATTTAGATCAGATTAAACGAAGCAATGTGATTGGCTGGGGTGATGCAGCACTACATGGCACAGTAGAGTCTATAAATAGACCATGTCTGCACCCACTTTTTACAACTTCTCTCCTAGCCCATGCCCCAAGGCTGTCCCTCTCCCTTCTCCATGCCAACATCTAGCCATCTCTCTCCTTCCCATGCCTAAGAAAGTTGGGTTCTTCAAATTAGTGCGAGTCAGACAAGAAAAGGCTGACGAAAAAGGAAGAAGGCAGCACTACTGCAGAGACAATGGATGATCTTCAGAAGATGTTTTGAAGATCCTCCAAATTAGATCCAGATCTGATTTTTGAAAAAAAGAAAGAAAAGAAGATCTCCAGATCCAGTCCGAGTGGATACCAGTAGAGGCCAGGTACTTGCGTGGCCAGATCCAGAACCTCAAAGCTTTCACAAGATCATCAACGGATAATCAGATTACATAGGATCAAGGTAAATTAATTTAGTTTTAATTTAATTTAATTTTTCTTAATTATTAGATCATAAATCAGATCTGAAAAGTGTCAGATCTGATCTAGATTTGGGAGGCAAATTTTTGAAATATACCTCTCGATCCAATCAAATCTGAATGAACCTGACCCGAGACATCAGGATTTTCCTTCAAATAATAGGTCCATTAGCTTAATAATCATTGGAAGCCCAAAGGCCTGGTGTTTATTAACTAATGGAATTATCTGTCATAATATGATGACTTGAAAGTATCTCTCTAATGGTGGTTAGGTTAATCAATCAAAGTTAGGCTTAATCATTCATTGATTAGATGCATTAAGTATGATCATATTAATGGTTGGACCTAATCAGGCCTTTTTAGTGGAGGCTGAAGCCTATTGATTAGGCTTTCTTTGGCAAAATTAAATTATTATAAGTTGTTTAGAGAAACAATTGGTTAAAGAATCTATCCATAGATGTACATGGATTGACCAACCAAAGTCAAGCTTGTGTATAGTTAATATAGATTCTAGTGCCTACTAGAAAATTAAAGTAATTCATCGAATTAGAGGTAAAGGCTATGAATTCATACAAAATAGTGGAAGAACTTTTAGACTAAAGTGTAAGTCTTTAGCTTAAAAAAATTTATATATATATAGGTCTTTGTTCTTTCTTCTTTCTAGATTAAGGCTAAACCCTAATTACTCTATTCACTACTAGATGGTGTTAAACTTATGGGACCCAACTTTGATAATGAGTATCGAAAGTTGAATATGGTTCAACAGCATGAAGAGCTTCGTGCTGGGGCTTCTAACTCTTGTGAAAACATAAGATCTAAGACTAACCAAAATCAAGCAGAGTGCTTCTACTATAAGAAATAGGGTCATAAAAAAAAGAATTGTTCCCAATATCTTGCTTTCCTTGACCCCAACAGACTGAACAAGAAAAAAGAGCAAGAAGTTCCTTATCAAGAATGCTATATGATAATTGTTAGATATATGTGCCCTAGAAGCCAGAATTGGCTAACACTTGTAATACACTTCTAGGGGCAAAATTATAATTTTGACTAATATTAATAAAATGGGTTATTTTCTATCACATATGTGTATTTAGTGTCTGTGATACATCCTTTGAGTTAATGGTAATGATAATTCATATTTTCAAGAGTTGAAAATTTAAGACATGAATAATCATTATTAACTCATAAAATGCTCCCGACCATAGGATCATCACGAGGATGGTGATTGATCCAGAAGGTTGGTGTACAATCGCTTCTCTTTAGTAGATGAGTCTTGAGTCTACGGTGTGGAGACACCGGAGCGAGAGTATAGGTACTCGTTAGAGAATGAGGGCACTGAGCGTGACCACCTCGAGTAGTCATTAGGGAGTCTACCTTCTCGTCAATGACTGACTCGATGCTGCAGTAGTGTGTCTGGTTCTTTGACCTGAGGTGCATCGGCAGTTCACCTTGAGGGTGTTATAGTTTGACTACACCATTACTCGGTCTCCTAGCCATATGGAACCCTGAGGTGTATGTTGGCTATAGCATGTTCATTGTAGGAACTGGATAGCATCAAGATGGAATCTATCTACCTCGGTGGTAGAGGAGCAGCCCTATGATGATCATGAGAATCAAGTCCAGAAGCCCATGGCCATGGCAGAGTGAAATAATAGAAAGAGTTTCTATTTAGATTTTCACATTGGACTTGAATCGAATGATTACATCATATGACAGAAGACTAGGGTTTGACGAGTTCACCTTAACCCTAATCTGATCGGGGCTCAAGATAGAAGAACTTAATCACACAGGTAGCTGCACCAAGAGGTTCGCATTCAGCTCTGATGGGTTGCCACCATATACTGCTAGGTGTCACTGGTGGATTTTGGGAGCAATTAGAATGATTTAGATGATCGATCATTCTAGCTGTTCGAATCAGAAGAGTTCTGATCCATCGAAAGGAGTTTCGATGATGTCGATGATAGAGATCATGACATATCCCATTACCATACAGAACTGAACCTAACTGGGTCACACAAACAAGGGTTTGAATCTGGTGATCATCAATTGAACTGATCTAGTTCAATTGATCTGAATGAGATTCAATTAGGTTCAAGGAAAATCGTGCTAGCACTCGATTGAACCTAACGTTCTTCTTTTGCTATCATAAATAAGTTGTCCTGATCTGAGCCAAAGGAGTTTGTGCTCAATCAGAGGCCTTCATATGGTCTGACTGGAGGTTGTCCAAGTCAGAAAAGGTTGTCTTATTTTGTAAGACATTACCTGCCATTTTTGGTCACCTGCCATTTCTTGTTCTTTGACTTTGGTCAAAAGTCTACCTTTGACTGGTCAAATGTTGACCATTGACACTTTGACTTTTGACCACATGTCATGCACCTATTGGAGAGCTGGTGGGGGCCTGTCCCCCTGCCAGAACCTGGCAAGGAAGAGGGCGCACGCCACCCTTAGGCGTGTGCCCAAGTTGGAGGCGCCTAGGAGTCCTTGTTGGACAAGGGACTCCATCTCCTTTTTGGATTCCAATTAGAGTTCTCCTAAGAACCAACTTTGACTGGTCTTAGGCACCCTCTAAGGAGGAATCCAGGGGACTCTATTCCCACCAATCAGATTTAGATCTGATTTCACAAAGGAGTTGTGATTGGTTGGGAAGAAGAGGAGTTGGATCACAGCTTAGTCTATAAATAAGACCCTGCGCCCAACTCAGATTGTGATATGAAGATTGAATTCAAAGTTTCTCCATGCCCCAAGGCTGCCTCTCCTCTCCTCCTCCATGCCAAAGCATCTTCTCCCTCTCCTCTCCACGTCCAAAAGAGTTTTGGTTCTTGGTTGGTGCGATCCAGATCAAAGAAAGGCGATTGAAAGCTAGAAGGCTGCACTGCTGCAAAGGACGACTGCTGATCTTCAAAAGGAGTTTTGAAGATCCTCCAGATCAGATCCAGATCTAATTTTTGGAGATGTGATAGAGAAGAAGAGGATCTCCAGATCCAACCCGAGTGGATACCGGTAGAGGCCAGGCACTTGCGTGGCTAGATCCAGAACCTTCCGCTGCATTACAGGATCATCAACGGGTAATAGGATTACCCACTTCAAGGTAAATTAAATCTGATTTAATTTATCTAATTTTTTTTTAATTTTTAAAATAATAATAATTAGATCTAAAATATTTCAGATCTGATTAGGATCAAAGAAAAAAATTTTTGAAATATATCTCTTGATCTGATCAGATCTGAACGAACCTGGTTCGGGAAATCAGGATTTTCCTTCAACTGGTATCAGAGCCAAGGTTCTAAAAGTATTTAGATTTGATTTTAAATTTATTTTAATTAGAAAATAAATAATTTTAGATATCACATGAGATGTGATTGTTAGATATATGTGCCCTAGAAGCCAGAATTGGTTGACACTTGTAATACACTTCTAGGGGCAAAATTATAATTTTGACTATAATGAATAAAATGGATTATTTTCTATCACATATATGTATTTAGTGTCTGTGATACATCCTTTGAGTTAATGGTAATGATAATTCATATTTTCAAGAGTTGAAAATTTAAGACATGAATAATCATTGTTAACTCATAAAATGCTCCCGACCATAGGATCAACACGAGGATGGTGATTGATCCGGAAGGTTGGTGTACAATCGCTTCTCTTTAGTAGATGAGTCTTGAGTCTATGGTGTGGAGACACCAGAGCGAGAGTATAGGTACTCATTAGAGAATGAGGGCACTGAGCGTGACCACCTCGAGTAGTCATTAGGGAGTCTACCTTCTCGTCAATGACTGACTCGATGCTGCAGTAGTGTGTCTGGTTCTTTGACCTGAGGTGCATCGGTAGTTCACCTTGAGGGTGTTATAGTTTGACTACACCATTACTCGGTCTCCTAGCCATATGGAATCCTGAGGTGTATGTTGGCTATAGCATGTTCATTGTAGGAACTGGATGCATCAAGATGGAATCTATCTACCTCGGTGGTAGAGGAGCAGCCCTATGATAATCATGAGAATCAAGTCCAGAAGTCCATGGCCATGGCAGAGTGAAATAATAGAAAGAGTTTCTATTTAGATTTTCACATTGGACTCGAATCGAATGATTACATCATATGACAGAGACTAGGGTTTGACGAGTTTACCTTAACCCTAATCTGATCGGGGCTCAAGATAGAAGAACTTAATCACACAGGTAGCTGCACCAAGAGGTTCACATTCAGCTCTGATGGGTTGCCACCATATACTGCTAGGTGTCACTGGATGGATTTTGGGAGCAATTAGAATGATTTAGATGATCGATCATTCTAGCTGTTCGAATCAGAAGAGTTCTGATCCATCGAAAGGAGTTTCGATGATGTCGATGATAGAGATCATGACATATCCCATTACCATACAGAACTGAACCTAACTGGGTCACACAAATAAGGGTTTGAATCTGGTGATCATCAATTGAACTGATCCAGTTCAATTGATCTGAATGAGATTCAATTAGGTTCAAGAAAATCGTGCTAGCACTCGATTGAACCTAACGTTCTTCTTTTGCTATCATAAATAAGTTGTCCTGTCTGAGCCAAAGGAGTTTGTGCTCAATCAGAGGCCTTCATATGGTCTGACTGGAGGTTGTCCAAGTCAGAAAAGGTTGTCTTATTTTGTAAGACATTACCTACCATTTTTGGTCACCTGCCATTTCTTGTTCTTTGACTTTGGTCAAAAGTCTACCTTTGACTGGTCAAATGTTGACCATTGACACTTTGACTTTTGACCACATGTCATGCACCTATTGGAGAGCTGGTGGGGGCTTGTCCCCTGCCAGAACCTGGCAAGGAAGAGGGTGCATGCCACCCTAGGTGTGTGCCCAAGTTGGAGGCGCCTAGGAGTCCTTGTTGGACAAGGACTCCATCTCCTTTTTGGATTCCAATTAGAGTTCTCCTAAGAACCAACTTTGACTGGTCTTAGGCACCCTCTAAGGAGGAATCCAGGGGACTCTATTCCCACCAATCAGATTTAGATCTGATTTCATAAAGAGTTATGATTGGTTGGGAAGAAGAGAAGTTGGATCACAGACAGTCTATAAATAAGACCCTATGCCCAACTCGGATTGTAATAGAAGTTTGAGAAACCCCACGCCCCAAGGCTGCCTCTCCCTTCTTCCTCCATGCCAAACTCACCTTCTCCCTCTCCTCTCCACATCCAAAAGGAGTTTTGGACCTTGGTTGGTGTAATCCAGATCAAAGAAAGGTGACTGAAAGCTAGAAGGCTGGCTGCTGCAAAGGACGACTACTGATCTTCAAAAGGAGTTTTGAAGATCCTCCAGATCTGATTTTTGGAGGCATGATAGAGAAGAAGAGGATCTCTAGATCTAGCCTAAGTGGATATGGGTAGAGGCCAGGCGCTTGCATGGCTAGATCCAGAACCTTCCGCTGCAAACAAGATCATCAACGGGTAATAGGATTACCCAAATTAGGTAAATTAAATTTGATTTAATTTATTCTTATTTCATTTTATTTATTAAAATAATAAGAATCAGATCTAAAACATCTTAGAGCTAATACAGATCAAAGAAAAAAATGTTTGAAATATATCTCTTGATCTGATCAGATCTGAACGATCCTGGACCGAGAAATCAGAATTTCCCTTCAACTGGTATTAAAGCCAAGGTTCTAAATTGTTTAGATCTGATTTTAAATTTATTTTAATTAGAAAATAAATGATTTCAAATATCACATGAGATGTGATCAGATCTGAAATCAAAAAAAATTAAAATTAAATGATTTGGATCTAAGATTAGAAAATATGCATGACTAGTTCTAAAATAGAATAGTTCTATAGAATAGTCTTGCATGTTTTTGATTTAATCTGATTAAATCATATTTTAGATCCTTTTATTTACTATTTTTTGATATTATAAGTGTTATAATAACATCTAAAAATAGCAAATAAAATTATTTAATTTTAACATCATATGAGATATGATTGATGCATGTTTAGACTAGTTGTAGAATAGTTCTACATAAGTTATCTAGATTAGAATTTATTTTGATTAGATCAATTTAAATCTAATTTTTTAGATTATTATGAGATAATTTAGATCTGAAAATATGCATGATTCGATACATGAGATGTATGCAAAATATGCCATGATTAGATCTAATTTGTATATGAGATATATGATATAGATCTAAAACTATTTTGTAGTATTGCATGTTCCTGATTAAGGCGTTCCTCTTGGCCGTCCGGTCATAAGAACGAAGAAGGGTTTAAAGGCCCTCTCTTTCCATTCGATGGGGTGTTCTTATGATGTGTAGGGGTGCTGCGTGTTCGTCCTTAATCAGAAATCCAAAACTTACTTTCTGCAAAACCCTAGATCCTGAAACCCTAGGATTTATTGTGCATATTTTGTTTATGAACCCTACTTAATTAAGAATTAAGATTATGAAATATTAATTAGGTCTAAAATTAAGAATTTCAGATCTAAGACATATTCATAATACTGGGTTCGGGCTTGGGTAGCTCAATTAGGTCTAAGCGGTTGATCAAATCGAATCAAGAGTTGGTTAGATGGGATCAACAATGCTTAAATTGACCAGCCTAATAGGATTAAGTCTGGGTCAAGATCGAGTCACGATCAAGCAAGACCTAATTAGGCTCAGAGGTTAGAGTCTGGATTGTAGGCTAACCCAATTGGTTCTGGCTCAACAATTTGGTGTCTAAGGTAAGTTTGGCACATACGACCGACTGATTTTTAATTGGAAGCTACTCGACCTGAATGCATTCTTGTACGAGTTAATGGCATATTCCTTCCACCGGTCTCACTTACCTGGCCATATCTGTTGACACAGTTCTGATCTGAGGTGGTCAATAATCCGAGCTAACCCATGCCACTAGGTTAGTCATAATTGTTATGACTATGACAAGTCTAGTTTAATGAGACCTGAATCAATTCTCCCTAAGAAAAGATTAAGTCTGAGGTCTTCCACCATTGTAGATGTGCGGGCCCTTCCCGGGGTTGATTGTTCTCGGCTGGATATAGTGGCTCAGTTGCACCGGGAAGATGCAACCATGTCTATTAGGCATTGGATGCTATGGGCTGGAGGATGAGTTGGGCTCAATATTTCTGGATACGGTGAGAGACTCAATTAGGAACCCAGTCTATGCAAATGGTGGGTCTGACTTAACTAAGGAGTGGATCAATATTCCGAATACGGTGAGATTCATGAATTAGAGACCAAGTTTGGGTGCACCATGATTAGAGAATCATTGAACAAGAGTTGTTCACTCATTGGCTAACCCATCACCAATAACTGTTAGGTGAGGTGATGAGTCAGTTGGTGAGACCGCACCACCCACTAGAAATCATTAATCGTGGAGATTTTCGCATCTCTACAGAGGGAGTGTAGGGATCCGAGAAAATAGTGGGAGCTAATTTGTTTAAAAATAAAATCCCTAAACAAATTGGTCAAGTCAAAATTACAATATCTAACTAGAATCTTTGACTCTCTACAGGAAAAATGTCTGCGTCCAACCCATTGGCACGTATCCTGGACACACATAGACTGACTGGACCCAATTATAAAGATTGGCTCAGAAACTACAAAATTAGTTTTGGGTTCCGAGAAGTTAACCCATGTATTGGACCAGGACCCTCCCACCTTACCAGCCCGTCCATCCATTGAATAGAGAGCGTCTCTAGAAAAATGGATAGACGAAGATAATAAGGCTAGATATTACATGTTGGGCTCGATGTCTGATGAGCTCCAGTGCCAACATGAGGATATCGGGACTGCTCGCCAAATGTTGGCTCACCTGTAGGAGATGTTTGGTGAACAGAGTCGTGCAGTCAAATATCAAGTCACGAAATGACTTTTTAAGGCTAAGATGCGTGATGGGCAGTCAGTCCAAGATCACTGTCTGACAATGATCAAGGATATGGAAGAGCTTGAGAAGCTCAGTGTGAAGTTAGACTTGGACCTACAGAATGATATTATTCTGCAATCCTTGACTGATGCATATGGGCAATTCATCATGAATTACCACATGCATAAACTTCAGAATTTCTTGGTCGAATTAATGAATATGCTGGTTACCGCTGAGCTTTCTATGAAAGATTCTAAAGGCTCAGTTCTTGCTATGGAATAGACTTCTTCCAAAAGAAAGTCTTATGGAAAGAAAAAGAAGTCTGCAAAAAAGCAAAAGGTGGAAGGATCAAAGAAGAAGAAGGCAGAACCGAAGAAAAGGCCGATGTCAAAGGAAAGTGTTTCCATTGCAACAGCGACGGCCATTGGAAGCGGAACTGCCCTACTTACCTGGCCACCCTGAAGAACAAGAAGGAAGGTCCTTCTGGAGGTATGCTCGTTATTGAGTCTAACCTTACGGTTTCTTCTGCATCCAGTTGGGTGCTTGACTCTGGTTCTAGTGCTCATCTGTGCACTTCCATGCAGGGTCTTGAGGATAGCAGGAGGTTGAGGGATGGAGACATGATCCTACGCATCGGTAATGGAGCAAGAGTTGCTGCAGTAGCCGTGGGAACATACCCTCTTCGATTACCATCTGGTTTAGACTTAGTTTTGAAAGACTGTTATTATGTGCCTGCAGCTAGCAGGAATTTGATTTCTGTTTCATGCTTAGCATAAGAAGGCTATGTGATTACCTTCTTTAAGGACCATTGTAACATTCTTTATGAAAGAAATAAAATTGCAAATGGTTTCCTTATTAATGATCTTTATCAGCTACATATTGATGTACCTATTCTAACTATCGAGCAAAACGTGAATGCTAAACGACCTAGGGATAGTCCAAATGACAGGTATCTATGGCACCTGAGATTAGGTCATATAGCAGAAGATAGGATCAACAAATTGGAGAAAAATGGGCTATTGAGTCCATTGACTTTCGAGTCATATCCAACTTGTGAATCTTGTCTTCAATGGTGGTGCTGTCAGCTGGTAGAGTTCCAAGCAAATGGTGATAGCAGATTCCACCATGGAAGCAGAATATATCACTGCATCAGAAGCTGCAAAGAAAGCATTCTGATACAAGAAGTTTGCTACAAAAATCAGAGTAATGCCATCAGATGCCATTCCTCTATACTGTGACAACAATGGCGCCATAGCCCTTGCTAAGGAGCCGAGGTCTCACCAGAAATCCAAGCATATTGAGCGGCGATACCACCTCATCCGCGATTACCTCGAGAAGGATTATGTCGAGGTCAAGAGAGTCAACTCCGCAGATAATGTGGCAGACCCACTTACAAAGCCGTTGGGCCAGTAGAAGATCGAAGCCCACCTTAAGAAGATGGGACTTAGACTTGTAGCCAATTGGCTTTAGGACAAGTGGGAGATTGTTAGATATATGTGCCCTAGAAGCCAGAATTGGCTGACACTTGTAATACACTTCTAGGGGCAAAATTATAATTTTGACTAATATCAATAAAATGGGTTATTTTCTATCACATATGTGTATTTAGTGTCTGTGATACATCCTTTGAGTTAATGGTAATGATAATTTATATTTTCAAGAGTTGAAAATTTAAGACATGAATAATCATTATTAACTCATAAAATGCTTCCGACCATAGGATCATCACGAGGATGGTGATTGATCTAGAAGGTTGGTGTACAATCGCTTCTCTTTAGTAGATGAGTCTTGAGTCTACAGTGTGGAGACATCGGAGCGAGAGTACAGGTACTCGTTAGAGAATGAGGGCACTGAGCGTGACCATCTCGAGTAGTCATTAGGGAGTCTACCTTCTCATCAATGATTGACTCGATGCTACAGTAGTGTATCTGGTTCTTTAACTTGAGGTGCATCGCTAGTTCACCTTGAGGGTGTTATAGTTTGACTACACCGTTACTCGATCTTCTAGCCATACGGAACCCTAAGGTGTATGTTGGCTATAGCATGTTCATTGTAGGAACTGGATAGCATCAAGATGGAATCTATCTACCTCGATGGTAGAGGAGCAGTCCTATGATGATCATGAGAATCAAGTCCTAAAGCCCATGGCCATGGCAGAGTGAAATAATAGAAAGAGTTTCTATTTAGGTTTTCACATTGGACTTGAATCGAATGATTACATCATATGACAGAAACTAGGGTTTGACGAGTTTACCTTAACCCTAATCTGATCGGGGCTCAAGATAGAAGAACTTAATCACACAGGTAGCTGCACCAAGAGGTTCGCATTCAGCTATGATGGGTTGCCACCATATACTGCTAGGTGTCACTGGTGGATTTTGGGAGCAATTAGAATGATTTAGATGATCGATCATTCTAACTGTTCGAATCAGAAGAGTTTTGATCCATCGAAAGGAGTTTCGATGATGTCGATGATAGAGATCATGACATATCCCATTACCATACAGAACTGAACCTAACTAGGTCACACAAACAAGGATTTGAATCTGGTGATCATCAATTGAACTGATCTAGTTCAATTGATCTGAATGAGATTCAATTAGGTTCAAAGAAATCATGCTAGCACTCGATTGAACCTAACGTTCTTCTTTTTCTATCACAAATAAGTTGTCCAATCTGAGCCAAAAGAGTTTGTGCTCAATCAGAGGCCTTCATATGGTCTGACTGGAGGTTGTCCAAGTCAAAAAAGGTTATCTTATTTTGTAAGACATTATCTACCATTTTTGGTCATCTGCCATTTCTCATTCTTTGATTTTGGTCAAAAGTCTATCTTTGACTGATCAAATGTTGACCATTGACACTTTGACTTCTGTCCACGTGTCACGCACCTATTGGAGAGCTAGTGGGGGCCTGTCCCCCTGCCAGAACTTGGCAAGGAAGAGGGTGCACGCCACCCTTGGCGTGTGCCCAAGTTGGAGGTGCCTAGGAGTCCCTGTTGGATAGGGACTCCATCTCCTTTTTG
>QRFJ01000534.1:0-64387 GCA_006176705.1 Cocos nucifera | reverse complement strand
GATTTCGATTAGAGTTCTCCTAAAAACCAACTTTGACTGGTCTTAGGCACCATCTAAGGAAGAATCTAGGAGACTCTATTCCCACCAATCAAATTTAGATCTGATTTCACAAAGAGTTATGATTGGTTGGGAAGAAGAGGAAGTTGGAATCACGCTATAGTCTATAAATAAGCACCTGTGCCCAACTCAGATTGTGATGAAGATTGAAATCACAATTCCTCCATGCCCAAGCCTGTTGTTTTCTCCTCTCCTCCTCCATGCCAAAGCATCTTCTCCCTCTCCTCCTCCATGTCCAAAAGAGTTTTTGGTTCTTTGTTGGTGCAATCCAGGAATCAAAAAACAGATGATTGAAAGCTAGAAGACTGCACTAGCTGCAGTACGACAACTGCTGATACTTAAAAGGAGTTTTGAAGATCCTCCAGATCAGATCCAGATCTGATTTTTGGAGACATGAATAGAAAGAAGAGTATCTCCTAAATCCAGCCTGAGTGGATACTAAGTAAAAGCAGGCACTTGCATGGCTAGATCCAGACTTCCGCTGCATACAGGATCATCAATGGGTATAGGAATCACCACTTCAAGGTAAATTAAATCTAAATTTAATTTATCTAATTTTATTTTAATTTTTAAATAATAATAATTAGATCTAAAACACCTAGATCTGATTAGGATCCAAGAAAAAAATTTTAAAAATATAGTCTCTTGATCCGATCCGATCTGAACTAAATCTGATCTGGAAAAATCAGGATTTCCCTTCAATAATACCTTAAAATTTTTTTTGTACGTGATTTTTACTACTTGGGTATAAGGATACCTATAGTTCTATACATATTTGCAATATGTTTGAATAAGCATCATAAAATTCACCAATAAAGAGTATTATATTTAATTATTATATTAATTTTCTAAAATTATTAATCAATTTAATATATAATTTTTGAAAAAATTCATATTTTTTATTAATTAAAAAATTATTTAAAAATAATAAAAAAATAATAAAAAATTAAAATAAAATTTTATTATTAATAGAAAGAGCTCATTTTTTTAATCATAATGACAATAAATTTTAAGTAAAACGAGCTAATGAAAAAGATATAAATTTTTTAAAAAAATATAAAATAAATAAAAATTAAAATAAAAAGAACAAGGCTCACGTCGGTCTCCGTAAGCCGAGCCAACCAGAAAAGCCAAGCCAAGCATCAAAGCGACTCAGCCGTTGAGCCATACATGCCGTCCACGATCCCAGGCGTGGACCCTCAAGCTCAGGCAAAATTCGGACGAAATCAGAGCTTGTCACGTGGTGGAACCTAGACCCTAAAGGGTCTACAAGAAATTTATCACAGCTCACAAGGGTAATTTAGTTCTTTTTCGCTTCGGTACCAGAGGCGCCTGATTGGTTTTTGCCGGTGGTGCGGTGGCGGCCGTCCATGCAGTCATGGGAATAGTTGATTGCGCGAATCGACGATGTGGTTGTTTGCGGCAGGATGGACGGCTGTGTTGCTTCCCGAATTTTATTAGGCTGCAGACATCACGTGGATCCACATCGGATGGCAAGCGCTCAATCCAGGCGAATGATCCGATGGTCAGAAAGTCCGAGCGGTGGAATCAAACTCTCAGGCGCATGAATTTGCGGCTAGATTTCTCCATCAAGCAACGATCCAACGGTCAGAATTTAATCCGACCTGATCTGAGCTGAATCTGCATCGATTTTGATGAATTTTTTAGACTTTTGGATTTCTATTGATGGTTGGATTTTATCAAATTTATTAAGAGATATATTAGAGCTATTTTAAATTCAAATTTTATTCAGATTTTAAATGATTATAATAAAGCCATTAGTCCATATTGCCTAGAAGCAAAACTTTCCAGCCCTCATAGCCTCTATAAAAGGACCCCAGGCCTCCCAAAAATTCAATATCTTAGATCAAAGGTGAAGCTTTGGTACGGGCAAAGCCAGGCTTATGGGTTAAAAGACTACTTCGAAGCAACGGATGCCAAGAAGAAGATAGCCAAGCTTCTAGCACCATCTTTCTGCCAATTGCCGATCCTAAGATCAAGAGATCAGGCTATTTTTAATTTTATTTTTTTTTTCTTTTTTAAAATTTTTATGTATTTAAATTCTAAAATTTTAATTAATAAATTTTATTTTTAACATTTTAATTTTTTACTTTTTATTTTTATTGTAATTTAATTTCTACACTTTAATTATTACTTTTTATTTTATTGAAGTAAGATGCTAAGATTTCTAGACCTAATAGATCTTAGTCCTAAATTTAAATTTTTACAACCTATTTAATTTTTGCTTTTAATTTTCTGACTTACTTTTGATTCCTAAAAACTCAAATCCTTTCTCTTCTTTTCTTTCCAAAAAATAAAAGATTTCAAAATCTATAAAACACTACTCCCTGTGGATTCGACCAATTCACTGCTATCTATGTATTTTTAATTATTTTAAGAAGTCAAATTATGATTAACACGGTGTCTTTAAACGACAACATCGCATTTTTCCTATCAATTGTGAAAGGACTACAAGTAAGCAAAATGTTTGAAAATAGTGATAGATTCCTAAATGTTTGGGAATAGAAGTCCTGTTCCCCAGTCGCAAGCTTTAAGAAATTATTGAGCTTATTTTCAAAATAAATTTTATCATTTTGGAGTGGATTGTCACTATATCCATATTTATGATGAATGTGATCTCTGTTGGCCTTTTGATTAAAGATGATTATCATTATTACAAGAAAGTTATTATGAATATCATTAGAATGAATGTTATAAATACATGTATAATAAATAAAATAATATATACATTTTATCAATAGCCTGTTAGTATAATGTACATATCTAATAAACATCCTAAAATTAGACAATGCTAATGGATTCTACTTTGTATTATAGGCTTGTTGGCATATTAACAAGAAACAGAATAAACAAGTTAGCCGAAAAGAGAATGCCTCAACATTAAGAATTGTGAATTATTGCTGATCTGTAAGTTTTATCTTCTTGGAAAGATGACAAAGTCATCTTTTATTGGAAAAGGTGATAGAGCCAGTGAGATTTCTAGTCTCATTATATAGTTGATTATGTGAACCTATGAATACTAATGCTAGATGTAGATATCATTATTCATTATATTTACTGGCAAACATATCTAGGTATAGGATATGTCTATCTTATGAAATTATAAATCTAAATTATTTAAATATTCAAATGATTCATAAATGAAGTAGGAAAATAAACCTAGAAAAAGTAATTAAAACTCTTTCATCAGATTGGAGAAGGTGAGATACTTATTGAATAATTACATAAAAATAAAATCAATAAAAGTTATTAATTTATTAATTAATTTATTTTTATTTTTAAAAAATATATTTTTTTTATTTTTAAAAAATATGATATAAATTAAAAAAAGCTTAAATTTTTTGGTCAATAATGAAATAAATTTGGAGCAAATACGATCTAAAATGGATCCTATACAAAGATTTAGAGAAATAAGAAAAATATAAATAATAATCAAATAAAAATGAAAATGAAATTAGCCGATGCGCTCAGCCAAGCCACCAAGCCTATGCTTAAGCCAAGTGTGCTCATTACCGACGCAACCAGAGGAAGCCCGACCCGCTAGCACGTAATCCCACGGTAGTACCCACCAACCATTAGGCCCAGTGCATATAAACTGACCAATCGGTCCATGAAATGAGTGTGTAGACTGCTTAAGCTCAGCAAGAACATGATGAATAAGTCGATTTGCCATGTGGCAGACTTAGAGTCCTTGAAGGGGTTTCAAGGAAAAACATCATGGAGCTTAATGGGAAAATTGGATAATTTCAACATGCAAAGATCACAGTGATTAGTTACAGTCTTCAGCATGCCCGGTCTATGCGTTCATAGGAAAAGTAAAGCATGGTCAGACGAATGCTGGTCATTTCCGATCAAAATCCAATGACTGACGTCATTTCCTATTCTGATTCAAAGCCAACAGTGCAAGATTGCCATCGGAACGGCTCCTAGAACTCTCCGGACATTGACTAACAGTTGAATGAGGCTCCTAAGGTGGATTCAAGCACCCAGCCTTCGATTTGATGGTTGAAATTCTCCATCAAGCAGCGATATAATAGCCAAAATTTATTCGACTTGATTTGGAGTGATTCAAGCCACTACTTCAATCTAACCGTTGAAAAAAATTCTTCTTCATCAAACATGAATCAATGACTAAGAAATTTATTCCACTTGATCTAACTATTATAATGTCAATTTTTGATGTTTTTTGGACCATTGGATTGCCATCTGACGGTCAGATTTAAGGAAATTCAACTAGAATGCGTCCAGGGAACTATTTTAATCTAACTTTTTCTTTGGATTGCTCTATTTTTTTCCAATCAAACTGTGCTTTAGTCCCACATTGCTAATTGCAAAGGATTCCAGCCCTCCAGCACTTATAAAAGACCTCAGGCCTCTAAAAATCAATTGTTTAATCAAAAAGAGGGAAAGGTATAGGGTGGGAGCCATGCTTGGGCCTAAAGATGCTTCAAGGCAACAGGTTGCTGTAATAATAAGATTGTCTTCTATGGCATCTTTTATGCCAACCTTCAATCTAAGATCAAAGATCAGATCAAAGAGGAAGAAGAAGAGATGCGAGCATGCTCTGAAGAGTATGAACGGAAGAGAAGTCCATCAACTATCTTCTCGAATGAGGCTAATGAGAATGCCACTTCACCCTTTGTTATAGTTTTATTTATTATTTTTATTCTTTTTAATTATATGTAATTTAATTATGAAACTCTAAATTTAATGCAAAATTTTAAATTTTATGGCAGTTTTAAAATTCATGCTTTTTACTTTTAAATATAATTTTCAATTTTTGCTCTTTACTTTAAATTGCTCTTTATTTTTTTGCAAGTAGATGCTAAGATTCTAAACTAGTGATCTTATATCAGATTTATTTTCTACATCATTTAATTTTTTCTTTTTATTTATAATTTTATTTTTAATTTTATTTTTTTAAATTCTTTTTTTATAAAAATTAAATTATTCTAAAACTAGGCACTGCCTTTCCTATGGATTCAATCTGACATTACTACTATCTAATATATTTTTTTAATTATTTTAAAGAAGTTTAAGAATTAAACTAATAAACATGATATTCTAATGACAAAACATCGTGCTCTTATCACTTATTTAGTGAGTTTCCTGATATATCTAAGGAGATAGGATTCTCTCATTGTGGACTCCTCCCGGGATTACCACAGCATAAATGGTATTTTCAAAAATTAAACTTTGTTAGTCATCAGTTCCAATCATGTTGGGGTTTGCTGTTACCTATTTCATTTTGGGGTTATGCTCTTGTGAACTGTTTATTTATTCTGAATAATATTTTGAGTACCAATCTATTGCAAAGACTCCATATGAGATATGCTGGACGTAAGCCCAAAAAACTCTCTTATCTTTGAGTTTACGATTATTCTGACCTATGTTAATGTTTTTGCAACACAGACAAACTTAGATCCGCAAATCTGATAAGTAATACCTGTTGTATAAGGTATCCTAAGAAACTAGGAGTTATTATTCTCTACCGATGTTGAAGAACAAAAGGTATTCAATAACAGTAGGACATTCTTTGAAAAGAAAAATTCTTAGAAAAAAAAAGAGGAAAAGGAAAAAAAACTTTTAGTTTTGGGTTGGGGCCTGCAAAGTTGGAACTTGAGAAAAATTCGAATCGAATAGAAGAACAAACAACAAATCCCTAGTAACCTATAGGAACCTGATTTGATTAGATCAATCTGAAGCCCATTGAATGAGGCACATTCAAGAAGATTGATAAAGTACGCAATCAAGTTGGATAGAATATTAATGATTTCTTAAGTCCAAGATGGTGTCTTGTTAAGCTCGATGAAGAATAATAAGTTATCTAATCATCTACATGGATACCAATGCAGCAGGTCTGACCCCGAGAAGTGGCTTTGAAGGCATTGAATTCAAATGAAGTCCATGAAGATTCAAATAGTGTATGGACCACTAGTTGATCCACTCTAAAGGAATAAAATTCCATTAGGTACAACTAAATTTTTAAAAAGAAAAAATGGTGTAAGTGGAAGAAAATGAAGATCATAAAAAGACCATTTAGCTGGTCATCTCAGAGTTGTAATTATATATTTTTGATAAGATAATCAGAAATGGCATGGCTTTCATTAGAATAGAGAAGAATCACTACATCTATAAAGGGCAAATAGTTTTGTTAGTTGTATTTCTTGGTGTCATATGTAGATACAATTCTCTTAATTGAAATGACATTCTAGCATTATAAGAAATAAAGGTTTGACAGTCATCTTATTTTTCATGAAAAAGAATTGAAGAGAAGCATCCTACAATCCTAGGAATAAAGATCCATAGAAAATAGATTTCTAAAATAATTCTTTGGAATATCCCAATCTACATATATTGACAACCAATGCTAAAAAATATTCACGCATAGAATTTCAGAAAGGCTATCCCATACGATAGGCCCTTGGAATTTTTTCTATAAGAACCTGATTTTGATTAGATCAAATCTGAAGCCCAATTGAAGAGGGCACCATTAAGAAGATCTGATAAAGTACCACATCAGTTGGATAGATATTATGAATCTTCTTATCCAAGATGGTGATCTTGTTAGCCTCGATGAGAACAATAAGGAATCTTAATCATCTACATGGATACCATGCAAGGTCTGACACCGAGAAGTGGCTTGAAGGGCAATTGAATTCAAATAAGTCCAATGAAGATCAATAGTGTATGGACACTAGTTGATCCATCTTAAAAGGAATAAAATTCATTAGGTACAACTAAATTTTTAAAAGAAAAAATGGTGTAAAGTGGAGAAAATGAAGATCTATAAAGAACCATTTAGCTGTCATCTCAGAGTTGTAATATAATATTTGATAAGATAATCAGAATGCAATGGCTTAATTGAGAATAGAGAAGAATCCTACATCTATAAATGGGCAAAATAGTTTTTGTAGTTTGTAATTTCTTGTGTCCAATATGTAGATGGAACATTCTCTTAATTGAAAATAACATTCTACATTAAAGAAATAAAGTTTGACAAGTCATCGTCATTTTTTCATGAAAGAATTTGAGAGGAAGCAATCCTACTCCTAGGAATAAAGATCCATAGAAAATAATAGATCTAAAATAATTCTTGGATTATCCCAATCTACATATATTGACACCAATGCTAAAAATATTCAGCATAGAATTTTCAAGAAAGGCTATCCATCGATAGGCCATTGGAAATTTTTCTAATCTAAGAAAATCGTCCCAACAAAAGCGAGAGAGCATATGAGTAAAATTTATATGCCGGTAGGGGACTATCATGTAATGCTATGATATGTACGAGACCAGTATGTGGCATACTCATGAGGGGTAAGTGAGTAAAATTACCAATTCCGATCTAGGTAAGAACCACTAAGAAGATTGTAAAGATATTCCTTTATATTGAAGAAAATACTAAGGACTAGTGGCTTATATTATGGAGATACTTGACTTAAAATTTATGCGATATATTGATTCCATTTTTCAATCAGATCAAAGATACAAACAAGAAATGTGTTTGGTCATATTTTTAGCTTAAATGGAGGAGCAATCCTGCTTTAAAAATTTTCAAGCAAAATATTTAATAGCCGATTGTTGTTTGCGATTTTACATCATGGCATTTTGATACTGTCTTGAATGTTGTGTGGTTTGTGAAAGTCATTAGCTCAATAAGGAAGGTGGCAATCTCGCATCAATGGTCCTAGTTCCACTATAATTATGAGCAATACTGAAACCATGGCTAAGACTAAAGCACACCGAGGCACAACCAAACAAGACAAGCTATTCTACATCATCATCATCTTGTCCAAGAGATTTTAGATTGGGATGACATCAAACCCTTTAGAGATCGATGAAAAGAAAACTTGGCTGACCCATTTGCTAAAGCCCAAAATGAAGGAGTTTGAGAACTCAAGTGGAAGATAGGTATTTGATATTCTACTGATGGCTTTAGTCTAAATAGGAGTTGTTAAAAAAATGTATCCTAAAGCCAAATCAGTAACTGTAGTGATATAATTTGTATATGAATTATCAATTAATAAAAGTTAATTTGACCCTATTTATCTATAATTCTATCGATCTTCTTAAATAACTTATGTGTTTGATGAAGTTCTTAGTTGAAGAAAAAAATCTATTTTTTAGGTCAGATTTGTTCAGATCTAATTTGATCAAAAAAGATATTTCAGAAATTTTTCTCTTAGATCTTTAAATCAAAATCTGATACTTTTCAAATCTGAAATTGAATAATCTAAAATTAAATTAACATTAGATTTAATTTATATCTTTACCTTGGGTAAATCTAATTATAGCCATGATGATCTGTTGATTGCTTGAGTTCTGAATCAGCCACCAAATTGTCGACCTCTAATCGGTATCCACTCGGGCAGGATCTGGATATCTTCTCTTTTTCGATCTACTATCATCCAAAGAATCAGATCTGGATTTGATTTTTAAGGTCTTCAAAATAATTTTTTAAAGATTCGATGTATCTCTTTGCAGGCAGTGTTGCCTTCTTCCTTTCTTATTGTCTTTCTCATACCGGATTGCACCAAAACTTAAGCCCAAAAGCCTCTTGGGCGTGGAGAGGAGATAGAGGATCTGAGGAGGTGTGGAAGGAGAGAGGGAGAGACAATGTTGGCATAGGCAAAAGGGAGAAGTTCTTCTAAAGCTAGGCAAGGTAATGTGGCAATGGGCAAAGGGGAAGAAGTTCTCCTAAGCTTGGTGCAGACAGAGTTTATATAGACCCTAACTTGCGCCAATGCAGAGCCACATCATCCCGCCCAATCACACTCTTCATAAAATCAGATCTAAAATTTGAATGGTGGGATGACATCAACCTGATCCAATCAGATGAGGGCCCTCTTCCAACACCCTTAAGGTGGCACCAAAGACTGGTCAAAAGCAGAGTCCTTGGTGCCACCTATTTTGATTTCCAAGAAGCAACGGGAGCTCCATTTGTAATGAAACTCCAAGCACCCTATCCTTGAGCGGCACGCCTCCCTAGGCATGAACCCCTCCTTTGCCTCTTTCTATCAAGGGGAACAGAGCTCCTATCTAATCTCCTAATAGGTTGCATGATAACATAGGCAGATGTCTAAAGTAATCAAAGGTTAACGTTTGACCAAAGTCAAAAGATAAGGAATTAGCAGATGAATGGAAAATGCAGGTGTTGTCTTAAATTTATTCAATAAATTAAGACAATCACTTTTCTGACCTGGATAAGCTCCAATTCAGACCAAGTAAAGGTACCTGAGTGAGCATAAATACATTTGGTTAGTCAAGATAAATTTTTAATGAATTATAGAAGAAGAACATTAGGGCTTCAATCAATGTGCGTAGCATGAATTTTCTTGAACTAATTGAATCTAATTCAAATTAATTAGACTGATTAGTCCAATTGATGGATATCTAAGATCCAAACCTTGGATTTGCATATCCAGTTTAGGTTCAGTTTTTATTTGGGTAATGGGATATGGTCGTGGAATCTCTATCCATCGATATCATCGAAATATCATTTCGATGGATCAAAAACTTTTCTGATTCAGAACAACTAAAATGATCATCATCCAATATTCTATTGCTCCAAAATCTATCAGTGACACCTAAGCAGTATATGGTGGCAACCATCAAAACTAAAAAAGACTCCTTGGTCAGTTAACATGTGTGATTAAGTTTTCCTATCTTGAGCCCCGATCCAGACTAGGGTTAAGATGAACTCGTCAAATCCTAAATTTCTATCATATGAATTAATCATTGATTCAAGTCCTATGTGAAAACCTTAATAGAAAGCTCTTTCTATTATTTTACTCTGCCATGCCATGGGCTTATGGACTTGATTCTCATTGATCATCATAGGGCTCCTCCTCATCTACCGAGGTAGAATAGATTCTCTTTTTTGGTGCAAGTCCAATTCCTACAATGAACATGTTATAGGCCAACAATACACCTCAGGGTTTCGAAAATGGCTAGGAGACCGAGTCATGGTGTAGTTCAAACTATAACAGCATCAAGGGTGAACTATCGATGCACCTTAAGATCAAAGAAACTAGACACACGGTGAGACCGCACCACCACTAGAAATATTAATCGTGGAGATTTTTCGCATCTCTATAGAGGGAGTGTAGGGATCCAAGAAAATAGTGGAAGCTAATTTGTTTAAAAATAAAATTCCTAAACAAATTGGTCAAGTCAAAATTACAATATCTAACTAGAATCTTTGACTCTCTACAGAAAAATATCTGCGTCCAACCCATTGGCACGTATCCTGGACACACATAGACTGACTGGACCCAATTATAAAGATTGGCTCAGAAACTACAAAATAGTTTTGGGTTCGAGAAGTTAACCCATGTATTGGACCAGGACCCTCCCACCTTACTAGCCCGTCCATCCATTGAATAGAGAGCGTCTCTAGAGAAATGGATAGACGAAGATAATAAGGCCAGATATTACATGTTGGGCTCGATGTCTGATGAGCTCCAGCGCCAACATGAGGATATCGGGACTGCTCGCCAAATGTTGGCTCACCTGTAGGAGATGTTTGGTGAACAGAGTCGCAGCCAAATATCAAGTCACGAAATGACTTTTTAAGGCTAAGATGCGTGATGGGCAGTCAGTCCAAGATCACTGTCTGACAATGATCAAGGATATGGAAGAGCTTGAGAAGCTCGGTGTGAAGTTAGACTTGGACCTGCAGAATGATATTATTCTGCAATCCTTGACTGATGCATATGGGCAATTCATCATAAATTACCACATGCATAAACTTCAGAATTCCTTGGCCGAATTAATGAATATGCTGGTTACCGCTGAGCTTTCTATGAAAGGTTCTAAAGGCTCAGTTCTTGCTATGGAATAGACTTCTTCCAAAAGAAAGTCTTATGGAAAGAAAAAGAAGTCTGCAAAAAAGCAAAAGGTGGAAGAAGCAAAGAAGAAGGCAGAACCGAAGAAAAGGCCGATGTCAAAGGAAAGTGTTTCCATTGCAACAGCGACGGCCATTGGAAGTGGAACTGCCTTACTTACCTGGCCACCCTGAAGAACAAGAAGGAAGGTCCTTCTGGAGGTATGCTCGTTATTGAGTCTAACCTTACGGTTTCTTCTGCATCCAGTTGGGTGCTTGACTCTGGTTCTAGTGCTCATCTGTGCACTTCCATGCAGGGTCTTGAGGATAGCAGGAGGTTGAGGGATGGAGACATGATCCTACGCATCGGTAATGGAGCAAGAGTTGCTGCAGTAGCCGTGGGAACATACCCTCTTCGATTACCATCTGGTTTAGACTTAGTTTTAAAAGACTGTTATTATGTGCCTGCAGCTAGCAGGAATTTGATTTCTGTTTCATGCTTAGCATAAGAAGGCTATGTGATTACCTTCTTTAAGGACCATTGTAACATTCTTTATGAAAGAAATAAAATTGCAAATGGTTTCCTTATTAATGGTCTTTATCAGCTACATATTGATGTACCTATTCTAACTATCGAGCAAAACGTGAATGCCAAACGACCTAGGGATAGTCCAAATGATAGGTATCTATGGCACCTGAGATTAGGTCATATAGCAGAAGATAGGATCAACAAATTGGAGAAAAATGGGCTATTGAGTCCATTGACTTCCGAGTCATATCCAACTTGTGAATCTTGTCTTCAATGGTGGTGCTGTCAGCTGGTAGAGTTCCAAGCAAATGGTGATAGCAGATTCCACCATGGAAGCAGAATATATCACTGCATCAGAAGCTGCAAAGAAAGCATTCTGATACAAGAAGTTTGCTACAAAAATCAGAGTAATGCCATCAGATGCCATTCCTCTATACTGTGACAATAATGGCGCCATAGCCCTTGCTAAGGAGCTGAGGTCTCACCAGAAATCCAAGCATATTGAGCGGCGATACCACCTCATTCGCGATTACCTCGAGAAGGATTATGTCAAGTCAAGAGAGTCAACTCCGCAGATAATGTGGCAGACCCACTTACAAAGCCGTTGGGCCAGTAGAAGATCGAAGCCCACCTTAAGAAGATGGGACTTAGACTTGTAGCCAATTGGCTTTAGGACAAGTGGGAAATTGTTAGATATATGTGCCCTAGAAGCTAGAATTGGCTGACACTTGTAATACACTTCTAGGGGCAAAATTATAATTTTGACTAATATTAATAAAATGGGTTATTTTCTATCACATATGTGTATTTAGTGTCTGTGATACATCCTTTGAGTTAATGGTAATGATAATTCATATTTTCAAGAGTTGAAAATTTAAGACATGAATAATCATTATTAACTCATAAAATGCTCCCGACCATAGGATCATCACGAGGATGGTGATTGATCTAGAAGGTTGGTGTACAATTGCTTCTCTTTAGTAGATGAGTCTTGAGTCTACAGTGTGGAGACATCGGAGCGAGAGTACAGGTACTCGTTAGAGAATGAGGGCACTGAGCGTGACCATCTCGAGTAGTCATTAGGGAGTCTACCTTCTCATCAATGATTGACTCGATGCTACAGTAGTGTATCTGGTTCTTTAACTTGAGGTGCATCGCTAGTTCACCTTGAGGGTGTTATAGTTTGACTACACCGTTACTCGATCTTCTAGCCATACGGAACCCTGAGGTGTATGTTGGCTATAGCATGTTCATTGTAGGAACTGGATG
This sequence comes from Cocos nucifera, assembly GCA_006176705.1. NCBI lineage: Eukaryota > Viridiplantae > Streptophyta > Magnoliopsida > Arecales > Arecaceae > Cocos > Cocos nucifera. Next base: position 51,683 of record QRFJ01000534.1, on the reverse strand, counting down.
CATCAAGATGGAATCTATCTACCTCGGTGGTAGAGGAGCAGCCCTTATGATGATCATGAGAATCAAGTCCTAGAAGCCCATGGCCATGGCAGAGTGAAATAATAGAAAGAGTTTCTATTTAGATTTTCACATTGGACTTGAATCGAATGATTACATCATATGACAGAAACTAGGGTTTGACGAGTTTACCTTAACCCTAATCTGATCGGGGCTCAAGATAGAAGAACTTAATCACACAGGTAGCTGCACCAAGAGGTTCGCATTCAGCTATGATGGGTTGCCACCATATATTCTGCTAGGTGTCACTGGTGGATTTTGGGAGCAATTAGAATGATTTAGATGATCGATCATTCTAGCTGTTCGAATCAGAAGAGTTTTGATCCATCAAAAAGAGTTTCGATGATGTCGATGATAGAGATCATGACATATCCCATTACCATACAGAACTGAACCTAACTAGGTCACACAAACAAGGGTTTGAATCTGGTGATCATCAATTGAACTGATCCAGTTCAATTGATCTAAATGAGATTCAATTAGGTTCAAGGAAATCGTGCTAGCACTCGATTGAACCTAACGTTCTTCTTTTACTATCATAAATAAGTTGTCCTGACTGAGCCAAAAGAGTTTGTGCTCGATCAGAGGTCTTCACTATGGTCTAACTAGAGGCTTGTCCAAGGTCAAAAAAGGGTTGTCTTATTTTGTAAGACATAATACCTACCATTTTTGGTCACCTGCCTATTTCTCGTCCTTTGACTTTGGTCAAAAGTCTGACCTTTGACTGGTCAAATGTTGACCATTGATACTATGACTTTTGTCCATGTGTTCACGCACCTATTGGAAGAGCTGGTGGGGGCCTTGTCCCCCTGCCTAGAACCTGGCAAGGAGAAGGGCGCACGACACCCTTGGCATGTGCCCTAAGCAGGAGGCGCCCAGGAGTCCCTGTTGGACAGGGACTCCATCTCCTTTTTGGATTTTGATTAGAGTTCTCCTAAGAACCAAGTTTGATTGGTCTTAGGTGCACCATCTAAGGAGGAATCCAAGGGACTTCTATTCCCACCAATCAGATTTAGATCTGATTTCACAAAGGAGTTGTGATTGGTTGGGAAGAAGAGGAGTTGGATCACGCATAGTCTATAAAGATAAGACCCTGCGCCCAACTCAAGATTGTGATGAACATCTGAATCACAATTCTACATGTCCCAAGGCCTTGGTTCTCTCTCTCCTCCTCCTATGCCAAAGCCCATCTTCTCCCTCTCCTCTCCATGTCCAAAATGGTTTTGGGATCTTGGTTGGTGCAATCCAGATGAGAGAAAGGATGACAGAAAGCTAGAAGGCTGTGCACTGCTGCAATAGGACAACTGCTGATCTTCAAAAGGAGTTTTGAAGATCCTCCAGATCAGATCCAGATCTGATTTTTGGAGACATGATAGAGAAGAAGAGTATCTCTAAATCCAGCCTGAGTGGATACTAGTAAAAGCCAGGCACTTGCATGGCTAGATCCAGAACCTTCCGCTGCATACAGGATCATCAATGGGTAATAGGATCACCCACTTCAAGGTAAATTAAATCTAATTTAATTTATCTAATTTTATTTTAATTTTTAAAATAATAATAATTAGATCTAAAACATCCTAGATCTGATTAGGATCAAAGAAAAAAAATTTTAAAATATATCTCTTGATCCGATCCGATCTGAACTAATCTGATCTGGAAAATCAGGATTTCCCTTCAATAATACCTTAAAATTTTTTTGTACGTGATTTTACTACTTGGGTATAGGATACCTATAGTTCTATACATATTTGCAATATGTTTGATAAGCATCATAAATTCACCAATAAAAGTATTAATATATTAATTAATTTATATTAATTTTTAAAAATTATTAATCAATTTATATATAATTTTTGAAAAATTCATATTTTTATTAATTAAAAAATTATTAAAAAAATAATAAAAAAATAATAAAAATTAAAAAATAAAATTTTATTATTAATAGAAAGAGCTCATTTTTTTGATCATAACGAAATAAATTTTAAGTAAAACGGAGCTAAAATGGAAAAAGATATAAATTTTTAAAAATATAAAATAAATAAAAATTAAATAAAAAGAAAATGGCTCAACCGGCTCCGCAAGCCGAGCCACCAAGCCAAGCTAAGCCATCAAAGCCAACTCAGCCGTTGAAGCCATCAGCCGGTCCACGATCCAGGTATGGACCGCCAGCTCAACAAAATCCGGCGAATCAGAGCTTGCCACGTGGTGGACCTAGACCCCTAAAGGGTCTACAGAAATTTATCATGGCTCACAAGGGTAATTTAGTCTTTTCGCTCGACAACAGAGGTGCTGATTGGTTGCGGTGTATGGTGCGATCGGTCTACGCGATCCATGGGAATAGTGATTGTGCGATCGGACGGATCTGGTTGTTTGCGGTCAGGATCGGACGGCTGTGGTTGCTTTCCGATTTTATTCAGCTACAGACATCACGCGGATCACCATCGGACGGCAGCGCTCGATCCAGGCGATGATCCGATGGTCCAGAAAGCTCCCGACGGTGATCAAACTCTCAGGCGCATGATTTGCGGCTAGATTTCCTCCATCAAGCACGATCCAACGGTCAGAATTTAATCCGACCTGATCTGAGCTGATCTGCATCCGATTTTGATGATTTTTAGACTGTTGGATTTCTATTGAATGGTTGGATTTTATCAAATTTATTAGAGATATATTAGAGCTATTTTAATTCAAATTTTATTCAGATTTTTATGATTATAAAAGCCATTAGTCCCATATTGCCTAGAAGCAAACTTTCCAGCCCTCCTAGCTCTATAAAAAGGACCCCAGGCCTCCAAAAATCAATATCTTCGATCAAGGTGAAGCTTTGGTACAGGGCAAAGCCAGGCTATGGGTTAAAGACTACTTCGAAGCAACGGATGCCAAGAAGAAGAGCCAAGCTTCTACACCATCTTTCTGCCAATGCCGATCCAAGATCAGAGATCAGGCTATTTTATTTTATTTTTTTTTCTTTTTAAATTTTATGTATTTAAATTCTAAAATTTTAATTAATAAAAATTTTATTTTTACATTTTAATTTTTTACTTTTTATTTTTATTGTAATTTAATTTCTACACTTTAATTATTACTTTTTATTTTATTGCAAGTAGATGCTAAGATCTAACTAATAGATCTTAGTACCAAATTTAAATTTTTACACCTATTAATTTTTGCTTTTAATTTTCTGACTTCACTTTTGATTCTAAAAACTCAAATCCTTCTCTTCTTTTCTTCTCAAAAATCAAAGATTTCAAATCTAAAAACACTACCTTCCCTGTGGATTCGACCCAATTCACTGCTATCTATGTATTTTTAATTATTTTAAGAAGTCAAATTAAACTGATAAACACGGTGTCTTAACGACAACATCGCATTCCTATCAATTGTGAGGACTACAAGTAAGCAAAATGTTTGAAAATAGTGATAGATTCCTAAATGTTTGGGATAGAAGTCCTGTTCCAGTCCAAGCTTTAGAAATTATTGAGCTTATTTTCAAAATAAATTTTATCATTTTGAGTGATTGTCACTATTATCCATCATTTATGATGAATGTGATCTCTGTTGGCCTTTTGATTAAAGATGATTATCATTTATTAACAAAGAAAGATTATTATGATATCATTATGAATGATGTTATAATAATACATGTATAATAAAAAAATAATATATACATTTTATCATAGCCTGTTAGTATAATGTACATATCTAATAAACATCCTAAATTAGACAATGCTATGGATGTCTACTTTTTGTATTATAGGCTTGGCATATTAACAAGAACAGAATAAACAAGTTAGCCGAAAAGAGAATCCTCAACATTAATGATTGTGAATTATTGCTGATCTGTAAGTTTTATCTTCTTGGAAAGATGACAAAGTCATCTTTTATTGGAAAAGGTGATAGAGCCAGTGAGATTCTAAGTCTCATATATAGTGATATATGTGAACCTATGAATACTAATGCTAGATGTAGATATCATTATTTCATTATATTTACTGGCAACATATCTAGGTATGGATATGTCTATCTTATGAAATATAAATCTAAATTATTTAAAATATTCAAATGATTCCATAATGAAGTAGAAAAATAAACTAGAAAAAGTATTAAAACTCTTCGATCAGATTGAGAAGGTGAATACTTATTGATAATTATCATAAAAATATCAATAAAAGTATTAATTTATTAATTAATTTATTTTTTATTTTTAAAAAATAATATTTTTATTTATTTTTTAAAAAATATGATATAAATAAAAAAAGCTTAATTTTTTGGTCATAATGAAATAAATTTGGAGCAAATACGATCTAAAATGGATCCTATACAAAGATTTAGAGAAATAAGAAAAATATAAATAATAATCAAAATAAAAATGAAAATGACTTAGCCGATGCGCTCAGCCAAGCCACCAAGCCTAGCTTAGCCAGTGTGCTCATTAGCCGACCCAACCAGAGAAGCCGACCCGCTAGCACGTAATCCCACGGGTAGTAGCCCACCAACCCATTAGGCCCGCCAGTGCATAGTAAACTGACCAATCGGTCCATGAAATGATGTGTAGACTGCTAGCTCAGCAGAACATGATGAATCATCGATTGCCATGTGGCAGACTTAGATCCTTAAGGGGTTCAAGGAAAAACTCATGGAGCTTATGGGGACAAATTGATAATTTCACATGCAAAGATGCACAGTGATTAGTTACAGTCTTCAGCATGCCCGGTCTATGCGGTTCATAGGAAAAGTAAAAGCATGGTCAGACGATGCTGGTCATTTCCGATCAAAATCCAATGACTGACGTCATTTCCTATTCTGATTCAAAGCCAAACAGTGCCAGATTGCCATCGGACGGCTCTAGAAGCTCTCGACATTGATCTAACAGTTGATGAAGCTCCTAAGAGTGATTCAAGCACCCAGCTTCGATTTGATGGTTGAAATTCTCCATCAAGCACGATCTAATAGCCAAAATTTATTTCGACTTGATTTGAGTGATTCAAGCACCTAGCTTCAATCTAACCGTTGAAAATTCTTCATCAAACATGATCCAATGACTAGAATTTATTCCAACTTGATCTAAGCTATTATATGTCAATTTTTGATGTTTTTTGGACCATTGGATTGCCATCTGACGGTCAGAATTTAGGAAATTCAACTAGATGCGTCCAGGGACTATTTTAATCTAACTTTTCTTGGGATTGCTCTATTTTTTCCAATCAACACTCTGCTTTAGTCCCACATTGCCTAATTGCAAAGGATTCCAGCCCTCCAGCACTTATAAAAAGACCCTCGGGCCTCTAAAATCAATTGTGTTCAATCAAAAAGAGGGAAAGGTATAGGGTGGGAGCCATGCTTGGGCTAAAGACTGCTTCAAGGCAACAGGTGCTGTGAATAATAGATGTCTTCTATGGCATCTTTATGCCAACTTCAATCTAAGATCAAGATCAGATCCAAAGAGGAAGAAGAAAGAGATGCGAGCATGCTCTGAAGAGTATGAAGGAAGAGAAGTCCATCAACTATCTTCTCGATGAGGCTATGAAGATCCACTTCAACCCTTTGTTATAGTTTTATTTATTTATTTTCTATTCTTTTTAATTATATGTATTTAAATTATGAACTCTAATTTAATGCAAAATTTTATTTTTATGCATTTTAAATTCATGCTTTTTACTTTTAATTATAATTTTAATTTTTGCTCTTTACTTTTAATTGCTCTTTATTTTTATTGCAAGTAGATGCTAAGATCTAACTAGTAGATCTTAGTATCAGATTTATTTTTCTACATCATTTAATTTTTTCTTTTTATTTATAATTTTATTTTTTAATTTTATTTTTTTTAAATTCTTTTTTTATAAAAATTAAATATTCTAAAACTAAGGCACTGCCTTTCCTATGGATTCAATCTGACTTACTACTATCTATATATTTTTAATTATTTTAAGAAGTTAGAATTAAACTAATAAACATGATATTCTAATGACAACATCGTGCTCTTATCACTTATTTAGTGAGTTTCTGATATATCTAAGAGAGAATAGGATTCTCTCATTGTGGACTCCTCCCGGGATACCACAGCATAATGGTATATTTAGAAAAAAAATTAAACTTTGTTAGTCATAGTTCAATCCATGTTGGGGTTTGCTAGTTTACCTATTTCATTTTGGGGTTATGCTCTTGTGACTGTTTATTTTATTCTGAATAATATTTTGAGTAAATCTATTGCAAAGACTCCATATGAGATATAGACTGGACGTAAGCCCAAACTCTCTTATCTTTGAGTTTACGATTATCTGACCTATGTTAATTTTTTGCACACAGACAAACTTAGATCCCAATCTGATAAGTATATGTTTATAAGGTATCCTAAGAAAACTAGGAGTTATTATTTCTACCATGTTGAAGAACAAAAGGTATTCATTAACAGTAGGACATTCTTTTTGAAAAAAAAATTTCTTAGAGAAGGAACTAGTGCCTGCAAAGTTGAACTTGAGAAAATTCGATCGATAGAAGAACCAACACAATCTAGTAAACCTATAGAACCTGATTTGATTAGATCAAATCTGAAGCCCATTGAAGAGGCACCATTAAGAAGATCTGATAAAGTACCACATCAGTTGGATAGATATTATGATTTCTTAGTCCAAGATGGTGATCTTGTTAAGCTCGATGAGAATAATAAGGATCTAATCATCTACATGGATACCATGCAGAGGTCTGACCCCGAGAAGTGGCTTGAAGGCATTGAATTCAAATGAAGTCCATGAAGATCAATAGTGTATGGACACTAGTTGATCCATCTAAAGGAATAAAATTCATTAGGTACAACTAAATTTTTAAAAGAAAAAATGGTGTAAGTGGAGAAAATGAAGATCTATAAAGACCATTTAGCTGTCATCTCAGAGTTGTAATATATATTTTGATAAGATAATCAGAATGCATGGCTTCATTGAGAATAGAGAAGAATCCTACATCTATAAATGGGCAAATAGTTTTGTAGTTGTATTTCTTGTGTCATATGTAGATGACATTCTCTTAATTGAAAATGACATTCTAGCATTATAAGAAATAAAGGTTTGACAGTCATCTCATTTTTTCATGAAGAATTTGAGAGAAGCATCCTACATCCTAGGAATAAAGATCCATAGAAATAGATCTAAAATAATTCTTGGATTATCCCAATCTACATATATTGACACCATGCTAAAAATATTCAGCATAGAATTTCAAGAAAGGCTATCCATCGATAGGCCTTGGAATTTTTCTATAGAACCTGATTTGATTAGATCAAATCTGAAGCCCATTGAAGAGGCACCATTAAGAAGATCTGATAAAGTACCACATCAGTTGGATAGATATTATGATTTCTTAGTCCAAGATGGTGATCTTGTTAAGCTCGATGAGAACAATAAGGATCTAATCATCTACATGGATACCATGCAGAGGTCTGACCCCGAGAAGTGGCTTGAAGGCATTGAATTCAAATGAAGTCCATGAAGATCAATAGTGTATGGACACTAGTTGATCCATCTAAAGGAATAAAATTCATTAGGTACAACTAAATTTTTAAAAGAAAAAATGGTGTAAGTGGAGAAAATGAAGATCTATAAAGACCATTTAGCTGTCATCTCAGAGTTGTAATATATATTTTGATAAGATAATCAGAATGCATGGCTTCATTGAGAATAGAGAAGAATCCTACATCTATAAATGGGCAAATAGTTTTGTAGTTGTATTTCTTGTGTCATATGTAGATGACATTCTCTTAATTGAAAATAACATTCTAGCATTATAAGAAATAAAGGTTTGACAGTCATCTCATTTTTTCATGAAGAATTTGAGAGAAGCATCCTACATCCTAGGAATAAAGATCCATAGAAATAGATCTAAAATAATTCTTGGATTATCCCAATCTACATATATTGACACCATGCTAAAAATATTCAGCATAGAATTTCAAGAAAGGCTATCCATCGATAGGCCTTGGAATTTTTCTATCTAAGAAGGATCGTCCAACAAAGCGAGAGAGCATATGAGTAAAATTTTATATGCCTCGGTAGTGGGATCTATCATGTATGCTATGATATGTACGAGACCAGATGTGGCATACTCATGAGGGGTAGTGAGTAAATACCAATCCGATCTAGGTAAGAACCACTAGAAGATTGTAAAGATAATTCTTAAATATTTGAGAAATACTAAGGACTAGTGGCTTATATATGGAGATACTGACTTAAAATTTATGCGATATATTGATTCCATTTTTCAATCAGATCAAGATGACAACAAGAATGTGTTGGGTCATATTTTTAGCTTAAATGGAGGAGCAATCTGCTTAAAAATTTTCAAGCAAAATATTATAGCCGATGTTGTTTGCGATACATCATGGCATTTGATACTGTCTTGAATGTTGTGTGGTTGTGAAAGTTCATTAGCTCACTAGGAGTGGCATCCTCCATCAATGGTCTAGTTCCACTATATTATGACAATACTGAAACCATGGCTAAGACTAAAGAACCGAAGGCACACCACAAGACAAGCATATTCTACATCATCATCATCTTGTCCAAGAGATTTTAGATTGGGATGACATCAACCTTTAGAAGATCGATGGAAAGAAAAACTTGGCTGACCCATTTGCTAAAGCCTCAAAATGAAGGAGTTTGACGAACTCAAGTGGAAGATAGGTATTTGATATTCTACTGATTGGCTTTAGTCTAAATAGGAGTTGTTAAAAAATGTATCCTAAAGCCAATCATGTAAGCTGTAGATGATTATAATTTGTATATGAATTATCAATTAATAAAAGTTATTTGACCTATTTATCATAAATTATCGATCTTTCTTAAATAAACTTATGTGTTATGATGAAGTTCTTAGTGAAGAAAAAAATCTATTTTTTAGGTCAGATTTGTTCAGATCTAATTTGATCAAAAAAGATATTTCAAAAATTTTTCTCTTAGATCTAAATCAAATCTGATACTTTTCAAATCTGATTTGATAGATCTAAAAATTAAATTAAATTAGATTTAATTTATATCTTATCCTTGGGTAATCTAATTATACCATGATGATTCTGTTGATTGCTTGAGGTTCTGAATGCAGCCACGCAATTGTCTGACCTCTATCGGTATCCACTCGGGCAGGATCTGGATATCTTCTCTTTTTCGATCTATCATCCAAAGATCAGATCTGGATTTGATCTTGAAGGTCTTCAAAATAATTTTTAAAGATTCGATGTCATCTCTTGCAGCAGTGTTGCCTTCTTCCTTTCTTATTGTCTTTCTCATACCTGGATCGCACCAAACTTAAGCCCAAAGCCTCTTGGGCGTGGAGAGGAGATAGAGGATCTGAGGAAGGTGTGGAGGAGAGAGGGAGAGAGCAATGTGGCATAGGCAAAGGGAGAAGTTCTTCTAAGCTAGGCACAGTAATGTGGCATGGGCAAAGGGAGAAGTTCTTCTAAGCTAGGTGCAGACAGAGTTTATATAGACCCTACTGCGCCATGCAGAGCCACATCATCCCGACCAATCACACTCTTCATACAATCAGATCTAAATTTGAATGGTGGGATGACATCACCTGATCCAATCAGATGAGGGCCCCTCTCCAACACCCTTAGGTGGCACCAAGACTGGTCAAAGCAGAGTCCTTGGTGCCACCTAGTTTGATTCCAAGAAGCAACCGGGAGCTCCATTTGTATGAAACTCCAAGCATCCCTATCCTTGAGCGCACGCCTCCCTAGGCATGAACCCCCTCCTTTCCTCTTTCTATCAAGGGGACAAGCTCCTATCTAATCTCCTATAGGTGCATGATACATAGGCAGATGTCTAAGTATCAAAGGTTAACGTTTGACCAAAGTCAAAAGATAAGAATTAGCAGATGATGGAAAATGGCAGGTGTTGTCTTAAATTTATCTCATAAATTAAGACAATCCTTTTCTGACCTGGATAAGCTCCAATCAGACCAAGTAAAGGTACCTGAGTGAGCATAAATACATTTGGCTTAGTCAAGATAATTTTTAATGATTATAGAAGAAGAACATTAGGCTCAATCATGTGCTAGCATGATTTTCTTGAACCTAATTGAATCTAATTCAAATTAATTAAACTGGATTAGTCCAATTGATGATATCTAGATCCAAACCTTGTTTGCATGATCCAGTTAGGTTCAGTTTTATATGGTAATGGGATATGTCGTGATCTCTATCATCGATATCATCGAAATATCTTTCGATGGATCAAAACTTTTCTGATTCAGACAACTAAAATGATCAATCATCCAAATCATTCTAATTGCTCCCAAAATCTATCAGTGACACCTAGCAGTATATGGTGGCAATCCATCAAAACTAAAAAAGAACCTCTTGGTGCAGTTACATGTGTGATTAAGTTTTTCTATCTTGAGCCCCGATCAGACTAGGGTTAAGATGAACTCGTCAAATCCTAATTTCTATCATATGAATTAATCATTCGATTCAAGTCTGATGTGAAAACCTTAATAGAAACTCTTTCTATTATTTTACTCTGCCATGGCCATGGGCTTATGGACTTGATTCTCATGATCATCATAGGGCTCCTCCTCATCTACCGAGGTAGATAGATTCTCTTTTGGTGCAGTCCAATTCCTACAATGAACATGTTATAGCCAACATACACCTCAGGGTTTCGAATGGCTAGGAGACCGAGTCATGGTGTAGTCAAACTATAACACCATCAAGGTGAACTATCGATGCACCTTAGATCAAAGAACTAGACACACCACTGCAACTTCGATCCAGTTATTGACGAGAAGGTAGACTTCCTTATGACTGCTCGAGGTGATCATGCACAGTGCCCTCATTCTCTAATGAGTACCTGTACTCTCGCTTCGATGTCTCTACACCATAGACTCAAGACTCATCTACTATAAAGAAGCGATTGTATACCAACCCTCCCGATCAATCACCATCCTCATAATGATCCTACGATCGAAAGCATTTTATGAGTTAATAACGAAAATTCATGTCTTAAATTTTCAACTATTGAAAATAAGAATTATCATTACCATTAACTCAAGAGATGTATCAAAGATACTAAATACACATTATGATAGAAAATAATTCATTTTATTATTTATAGTCAAAATTATAATTTTGCCCTTAGAAGTGTACAACAAGTGTCAGGCAATTCTGACTTCTAGGGCACACAAATTTAACAAACTCCCACTTGATCTAAAGCCAATTGGCTACAAATCTAAGTTCCATCTTCTCAAGGTGGACTTCGATCCTCTACTAGCCCAACGATTTTATGAGTGGATCCACCGCATTGTCTGTGGAGTCAATTTTCTTGACCCCGACGTAATCCTTCTCTAGGTAATCACGAATGAGGTGGTATCGCCAGTCGATGTGCTTAGATTTCTGGTGAGACCTCGGCTCCTTAGCAAGGGCTATGATGCCATTATTGTCGTAGTATAGAAGAATGGCATCTGATGGCATCACTTCGATCTCTACAGCAAACTTTTTGTATTAGAATGTCTCCTTCGTAGCTTCTGACATAGCGATGTATTCTGCTTCCATGGTGGAATCTGCTATCACTGTCTACTTGGAACTCTTTTAACTGACAGCACTACCATTACACACAAACAAACTCCTAGATGTCGACTTTCGATCATCTACATTGGACATAAAATCCGAGTCTGCATACCCCTAGACTTGGAGTTCTCCATTACCAAAAATCAACAGCATATCCTTAGTTCTTCTCAAGTACTTAAAGATACATTTCATAGAAGTTCAGTGTTCTTCATCTGGATTCGACTAATATCTGCTCGTGACACTCACAGCATGAGCTATATCAAGTCGCGTACATAACATGGCATACATGAGGCTCCCTATTGCTAAAGCATAAGGGATCTTGCTCATGCATTCTATCTCCTCAGGTGTGCTAAGGCACATCTTCTTGGAGAGATGAATGCATGTCTGAAGGGTACCAAACCCCTCTTAGAGTTTTCCATGCTAAACCTCTTTAGCACTTGCTCTATGTACATCTTCTGTAAAAGTCCTAGCATCCTATTCAGTCTATCTCTACAGACCTTAATTCCTAGAATATAGGATGCTTCTCCTAGGTCTTTTATGGAGAATTCTTTGGATAACAATATTTTAACTATGGTCAACATAGGAATATCATTTTCAATAAGGAGGATATCATCCACATATAATACGAGAAAGACAACTGCGCTCCCACTGACCATTTTGAAGATACATGGTTTCTCCTCATTTTTTATGAAACCAAATAATTTGATCACATCATTAAAATGAGTATTCCAAATTCGAGATGCTTGCTTAAGTCCATATATGGACCTTTGCAGTTTGCATACCTTGTGATCAGTATCACTGGATGTGAAACCTAGCGGTTGTTCCATATAGATATCTTCCTCAAGGTATCCATTTAAGAATGTCATTTTCACGTCCATTTATCATTTTTCATAATCAAAATAGGGTGCAATAGCAAGCAATGTATGGAAGAATTTCAACATAGCTACTGACGAAAAGGTATCCTGATAGTCAATGCCTTCACGTTGACTATACCCTTTTGCCACTAATCTAGCTTTGAATGTCTCCACATTCCCATCTGCACCAATCTTTCTCTTATAGATCCATTTACACCCAATAGGTACTATACCTTTTGGTGGATCTACCAAGATCTAGACTTGGTTTGAGTGCATCGAGTTAATTTTTGACTTCATTGCCTCTAACCAATTCTTGGAATCGATATCCGATATCGCCTCATCATAGATTTTGGATCATCACCATGAACCCCATTACCTATGAGGAATATTTTCTCTATTTTCTCTGAAATAGTACCTAAGTACCTCTCAGGAGGATAGAAAATCTATTCTTATTTATGAGGTGGAGGCAGTAGTGATTGCATTGGCTTAACTTGATTTGGTTCCATTTGGTCCTTAGCTCGTTGCTCTTGTGAGACTTTCTCCTCGAGCTTGATCTACTTTCCAATGTCGCTATCTTTAATAAACTATTTTTCGAGAAAGATGGCATGTGGACAAACAATCACATTATGATCTTATGGAATGTAGAAATAATATCCTAATGACTCTTTAGGATATCCTTTAAATCGAGCTCTAAAAGACCTAAACTCTAATTTGTCTATTTGTTGTCTTTTGACATGAACCGAACAATCCCAAATTCTGAGATGACTCAGACTTGGTTTCTTACCATGCCATATCTCATACGGTGTGGTAGGAATGATTTTAGAAGAAACCCTATTCAATAAGTATATTGCAGTCAATAAACTATATCCCCAAAAAAATTAGAAAGGTCTGTGAAGCTCATCATGGATCGAATAATATCTAATAGGGTCTAGTTCCTCCATTCTGAAATCCCGTTGAGTTGAGGTATTCTAGGAGTCTATTTAGAGATTATGCCATTTTTCTTAAGATAATCTAGAAATTTTTGACTAAGGTATTCACCTCCTCGATCTAATCGAAGAACTTTAATGGGTTTTCTAGTTTGCTTCTCTACTTCATGTCTGAATTCCTTGAACTTTTCAAAAGCTTCAAACTTGTGTCTGATAAGATACACATACCCATACCTAGATAAATCATTGGTAAAGGTTATGAAGTAGACAAAGTTGCCTCTAGTTGGCACATCAAATGGGCCGCATACATCAGTATGTACTAGGGTAAGAAGATCCATGGCCCTTTCCCCATGTCCTATAAAAGGGAGCTTAGTCATTTTGCCGTGAAGACAAGATTCATAAATTGGATATGACTAAAGGTCAATGCTAATTTGTTAATCCTATCTTCTGCTATATGATCTAGTCCTAGATGCCATAGATACCTATCATTTGGACTATCCCTAGGTCATTTCATAGCATTCACATTTTGCTCATTATTAAAAACAGATACATCAATATGTAAATGGTAAAGATCGTTAATAAGAAAATCACTTGCAATTTTATTTCTTTCATAAAGAATGTTACAATGGTCCTTAAGAAAACTAATTACATAACCTTCTAGTGCTAGGCATAAAATAGAAATCAAATTTCTGCTTGCTGCAGGCACATAATAATAATTTTTTAATACTAAGTCTAAACTAGATGGTAGTCGAAGAGGGTATGTTCCTATGGCCATAGCGGCAACTCTTACTTCATTTTCAACATGTAGAATCATCTCACCATCCCTCAGCCTCTTGCTATCCTCAAGATCCTACATAGAAGTGCACAAATGAGCACTAGAACTAGAGTCAAGCACCTAACTAGATGCAGAAGAAACCGTAAGGTTGGACTCAATAACGAACATACCTCCAGAAGGACCTACCTCCTTATTCTTCATGGTGGTCAAGTAAGTAGGGTAGTTCTGCTTTCAGTGGCCATCAGTATTACAATAAAAATATTTTTCTTTGTTAGCAGCCTTCTTCTTCAGCTCTGCCTTCTTCTTCTTTCCTCCTTCCACCTTCTACTTTTTCATGGACTTCTTCTTTCCAAAAGAATTTCTCTTGAAAAAAATTCATTCCATAGCAAGCACTGAGCCTTTAGAACCTTTCATAGAAAGCTCAGCAGTAACCAACATGTTCATAAGCTTGGCTAGAGAATTTTGAAGTTTATGCATATGGTAGTTCATGATGAACTGGCCATATGCATCAGTCAAAGATTGTAGAATTATATCATTCTGTAAATCCAGGTCTAACTTCACTCTGAGCTTCTCAAGCTCTTCCAGGTCCTTGACCATCATTAGATAATGATCTTGGATTGACTGTCCATCATGCATTTCAGCCTTGAATAGTCATTTAGTGACTTGATACTTGGCTGCGTGACTCTATTCACCAAACATCTCTTGCAGGTGAGCCAACATTTGACGGACAGTCTTGATATCTTCATGTTGGCACTGAAGCTCATCAGACATCGAACCTAACATGTAATATCTAGTCTTGTTATCTTCATCTGTCCACTTATTAAGAGACACTCTTTGTTTAGTGGACGGATGAGCTGATAAGGTGAGAGGGTCCTAGTCCAATACATGAGTTAACTTCTCGAAATCCAAAATGATTTTGAAGTTTCGAAGCCAATCCTTGTTATTAGGTCTGACCAATCTATGGGTGTCTAGGATATGTGCTAGCGGGTTGGACGTAGACATTTTTCTGTAGAGAGTTAAAGTTTCTAGTTAGATATTATAATTAAGAATTGATCAATTTGGTTAAATTTTTATTTTAAATAAATTAGCTTTCACTATTTTTTTGGATTCCTATACTTCCTCTGTAAAGATGCAAAAATCTTCATGATTAATAATTTTTAGTGGGTAGTGCGGTCCCACCAACTGACTCATCACCTCATCTAACAGTTATTGATGATGGGTTAGCCAATGAGTGAACAACTCTTGTTCAATGATTCTATAACCATGGTGCACCCAAACTTGGTCTCTAATTCACGAATCTCACCATGCTCAAAATATTGATCCACTCCTTAGTTAAGTCAGACCCACCATTTGCATAGATTGGATTCCTAATTGAGTCTCTCACCGTATCCAAAATATTGAGCCCAATCCATCCTCCAGCCCATAGCATCCAATGCCTAATAAATATGGTTGTATCTTTTTGGTGCAACTGAACCACGTAATCAACCGAGAATAATCAACCCCGTGAAGGGCCCGCACATCTACAATGGTGGAAGACCTTAGACTTAATCTTTTCTTAGGGAGATTTTTACATCTCATTAAACTAGACTTGTCATAGTCATAACCATTATGACTAACCTAGTGGCATGGGTTAGCTTAGATTATTGACCACCTCAGATCAGGACTGAGCCAACAAATATGGCCAGGTAAGTAAGATCGATGTAAGGAATATGCCATTAACTCGACAAGAATGCATTTGAGTCAAGTAGCTCCTAATTAAAAACCAGTCAATTGTATCTGCCAAACTTATCGTAGACACCAAATTGTTGAGCCAGAACCAATCGGATTAGCCTACAATCCAAACTCTAACCACTGAGCCTAATTAAGTCTTAGCTTGATCGATCACTCATGTGATTCGATCTTGATCCAAACTTAATCCTATTAGACTGGTCAATTTATGCACTCTTGATCCCATCTAACCAACTTTTGATTTGGTTTGATCAACCGTTTAGACCTAATTGAGCTATCCAAGCCTAAACCTAATTTTATGAATATGTCTTAGATATGAAATTCTTAATTTTATACCTAATATATATTTTATAATCTTAATTCTTAATTAAGTTTAGGATTCACAAATAAAATATATAAATAAAATTCTAGAATTTTAGGATCTAGGATTTTGCAAAAAATAAGTTCTTAATTTTTTATTAAGGATGAATGCGTAGCACCCCTACACATTATAAGAACACCCCATCGAATGGAAGGAGAGGATATTTAAATCCTACTTTATTCTTATGATCAGACGGCCAAGAGGAATACCTTAATTAGAATATAAAAACTATAAAACTAATTAGATCTACATCATATATCTTATATATAAAAATTGATCTAACTATAAACATGTTTTGCATATATCTCATGTATCATATCATGCATATTTTCAGATCCAAATTATCTTATAATTTTTTAAAAAATTAAATTTAAATTGATCACATCAAAATAACTTTTATTCTAGATAATTATGTAGAACTATTCTACAACTAGTCTAAATATGCATTCATCATATCTCATATGAATCAAAAATTAAATAATTTTATTTTTTATTTTTTAAATTTTATTATAATATTTATAATATTAAAAAATAGTAAATAAATTAATCTAAAATTATAATTTAATCAAATTAAATTATGATCATGCAAGACTATACATAGAATAATTCTATTCTACAACTAATCATGCATCTTGTAGAACTTAGATCTAAATTATTTAATTTTAATTTTTTGATTTTAGATCTAATCACATCTCATGTGACATCTAAAATTATCTAATTATTAGATTAAAATTAAATTAAAATTAGATCTAAATAATTTATGGAAATCTGGCTCGAATACCAATTGAAGAAAAAAACCTATTTTCTAGGTCAGGTTCGTTCGGATCTGATTTGATCAAGAAAAATATTTTTAAAAAAAAATTCTTAGATCTAAATCAAATCTGATACTTTTTAGATCTAATTTAAAAGATCTAAAAATAAAATAAAATAAATTAAATTAAATTAAACTTATACCTTATTCTTGGGTAATCTAATTATCCTATGATGATCCTGCTAATTGCCTGAGATTCTGGATGCAGCCACACAATCGTCTGGCCTCTACTATTAGATATGTGTGTCCTAAAAGTCAGAATTAGCTGACACTTATTGTACACTTCTAAAGACAAAATTATAATTTTGATTATAAATATTAAAATGGGTTATTTTCTATCATAATGTGTATTACATCCCTTGAGTTAATGGCAATGATAATTCTTATTTTTAAGAGTTGAAAATTCAAGATATAAATTTTCATTATTAACTGATAAAATGCTTTCGACCGTAGGATCATCAGGAGGATGGTGATTGATCCAAAAGATTAGTGTACAATCGCTTCTTTACAGTAGATGAGTCTTAAGTCTATGGTGTAGAGACATCGAAGCGAGAGTACAGATACTCATTAGAGAATGAGGGCACTGAGCGTGACCACCTCAAGCAATCATAAGAAAGTCTACCTTCTCATCGATGACTGGCTCAAAGCTGTAGTGGTGTGGATGGTTCTTTGATCTGAGGTGCATCGACAGTTCACCTTAAGGGTGTTATAGTTTGACTACACCATGGCTTGATCTCCTAGCCATTCAGAATCCTAAGGTGTATGTTGACTATAGCATGTTCATTGTAGGAATTGGATTGCACCAAGTGAGAATCTATCTACCTCGGTAGATGAGGAGCAGCCCTATGATAATCATGAAAATCAAGTCCATAAGTCCATAGCCAGGGCAGAGTAAAATAATAGAAAGAGTTTCTATTAAAGTTTTTACATCGTACTTGAATCAAATGATTAGATCATATGATAGAAATTTGGATTTGACAAGTTCACCTTAACCCTAAGCTGATCGAGGCTCAAGATAGAAAAACTTAATCACATATGTAACTACACCAAGATGTTCATTTTCAGTTTTGATGGATTGCTACCATATACTGCTAGGTGTCACTGATGGATTTTGGGAGCAATTAGAATGATTTAGATGATCGATCATTCTAGTTGTCTGAATTAAAAAAGTTTTGATCCATCGAAAGGTGTTTCGATGATGTTGATGATAGAGATCGCGACATATCCCATTACCATACAGAACTAAACCAAACTAGGTTACACATATAAGAGTTTGAATTTAGATATCATCAATTGGACTAATCCAGTTCAATTGATTTGAATTAGATTCAATTAGGTTCAAGAAAATCGTGCTAGCATACGATTAAGCCTAATGTTCTCCTTCTACAATCATTAAAAATTATCTTGACTAAGCCAAATGTATTTATGCTCACTTAGGTACCTTTACTTGATCTGACTGGAGCTTATCTAGGTCAGAAAAGGGTTATCTTAATTTATAAGATAAATTTGAGATAACACCTATCATTTTTCATCATCTGCTAATTCTTGTCTTTTGACTTTGGTCAAACATTGACCTTTGATACTTAGACATCTGCCCATGTGTCATGCACCCATTAAAGAGTAGGTAGAGGCTTGTCCCCTTGCTAGAAAGAGGAAAGAAGGGGGCACATGCCTAGGGAGGCATTCACCCAAGGATAAGGATTCCTGGAGTCCCATACAGATGGGACTCCAGGTTGCTTCTTGGAATCAAACTAGGTGGTGCCAAGGGACTCTACTTTGATCAGTCTTGGTGCTACCTAAGGGTGTTGGAGAGGGTCTCTTATCTGATTAGATTAGGTGATGTCATGCCACCAATCGATTTAGATCTGATTGCATGAAGAGACGTGATTGGCTGGGATGATGTGGCACTGCATGGCACAATAGGGTCTATAAAAATCCTATCTGCACCTAGCTTTGAAGAGGTTCTCCCTTAGCCCATGTCATATTGCTCTCTCCCTCTCTCCTCCATGCCTACCTTAGATCCTCTCTCTCTTCTCTACACTCAAGAGGTGTTGGGCTCCAGTTTGGTGCGATCCAGGCAAGAGAAAGGCGACAAGAAAGGAAGAAGGCAGTACTGCTGCAAGAGACGACATCGAATCTTCAAAAGTTATTTTGAAGATCTTCAAGATCAGATTCAGATCTGATCTTTGGAGGATAGATCGAGAAGGAGGAGATTTCTTGATCCTGCTTAAGTGGATACCAGTAGAGGCTAGACGATTGCGTAGCTGCATCCAAAACCTCAGACAATCAGCAGGATCATCATAGGATAATTAGATTACCCAACAATGAGGTGTAAATTAAATCTGATTTTATTTTATTTGATCTATCAAATTAGATCTAAAAAATATTAGATTTGATTTAGATCTAAATTTTTTTTTTTTGAAATATTTCTCTAGATCAAATCAAATCTAAACGAACCTAACCCAAAAAATAGGTTTTTTTCTTCAACTGGTATCATAGCCAGGTTACCATAAATTATTTAGATCTGATTTAAATTTATTTTTTATCTAATAAATAGGTAATTTTAGATGTCACATGAAATATGATTATATCTAAAATCAAACAAATTAAAATTAAATAATTTAGATCTAAGTTCTACAACATGCATGACTAGTTGTAGAATAGAATTATTCTATGTATAGTCTTGCATGATCATAATTTAATTAGATTAAGTTATAAATTTAGATTAATTTATTTACTATTTTTTAATATTATAAATATTATAATAAGATCTAAAAAATAGAAAATAAAATTATTTAATTTTTGGTTCATATGAGATATGATGAATGCATGTTTAGACAAGTTGTAGAATAGTCCTACATAATTATCTAGAATAGAATTTATTTTAATGTGATCCATTTAAATTTAATTTTTTTAGATAATTATGAGATAATTTAGATCTAAAAATATGCATGATATGATACATGAGATGAATGCAAAACATGTTTATAGTTAGATTAATTTTATATATGAGATGTATGATGTAGATCTAACTAATTTTGTCGTCTTTTATATTTTTGATTAAGGCATTCTCCTTGGCCGTCCAATCATAAGAATAAAGTAGGATTTAAATACCCTCTCCTCTCATTCGATGGGGTGTTCTTATGATGTGTAGGGGTGCTACGCGTTCGTCCTTAATCAGAAATCAAGAACTAACTTTCTACAAAATCCTAAATCCTGAAACCCTAGAATTTTATTTACATATTTTTTTTGTGAACCCTAAACTTAATTAAGAATTAAGATTATCAAATATATATTAGATCTAAAATTAAGAATTTTAGATTTGAGACATATTCATAAAACTGGGTTCGGACTTGGGTAGCTCAATTAGGTCTAAACGGTTGATCAAACCAAATCAAGAGTTGGTTAGATGGGATCAAGAGTGCTTAAATTGACTAGCCTAATAGGATTAAGTCTGGGTCAAGATTGAATCACATGAGTCTAAGAAGGAGGAAAGAAGAAGAAGGTAGAGCTGAAGAAGAAGGCCACTGACAAAAAAAAATATTTTTATTGCAACACTAACAGCCACTGAAAGCGGAACTGCCTTACTTACCTGGCCATTCTAAAGAATAAGGAGGCAGATCCTTCTAAAGGTATGCTCGTTATTGAGTTTAACCTTACGATTTCTTCTGCATCCAGTTGAGTGCTTGACTCTGGTTCTAGTGCTCACTTGTGCACTTTCATGCAGGATCTTGAGGATAGTAGGAGGCTGAGTGATGGTGAGATGATCCTATGCATCAAAAATGGAGCAAGAATTGCTACTGTGGAGGTGAGAACATATCCTCTTCGACTACCATCTGATTTAGACTTAGTATTAAAAGATTGTTATTATGTGCCTGCAGCAAGCAGAAATTTAATTTCTGTTTCATGCATAGCACTAGAATGCTATATAATTAGTTTTTTTAAGTACCATTGTAACACTCTTTGTGAAAGAAATAAAATTGCAAGTGCTTTTCTTATTAACTGTCTTTATCAGTTGCATATTGAAGTTTCTATTTTTAATATCGAGCAAAATATCAATGCCATGAAAGGACCTAGGAATAGTTCAAATGATAGGTATCTATGGCACCTAAGACTAGGTCATATAGCAGAAGATAGGGTCAATAAATTGAAGAAAACTGGGCTATTGAGTCCATGACTTCCAAGTCATATCCAATTTGTGAATCTTATCTTCATGAAAAAATGATTAAGCTCCCTTTTGTAGGACATAAGGAAAGGGCCATGGATCTTTTTGCCCTAGTACATATTGATGTGTGCGGCCCATTTGATGTGTCGTCTAGAGGTAACTTTATCTACTTCATAACCTTTATCGATGATTTATCTAGGTATGGGTATGTGTATCTTATGAGACATAAGTCTGAAGCTTTTAAAAAGTTCAAGAAATTCAGACATGATTTAGAGAAGTAAACTAAAAAATCTATTAAGGTTCTTCAATCAGATCGAGGAGGTGAATACCTTAGTCGAAAATTTTTGGACTATCTCAGGAAAAATGGCATAGTCTCTTAATAGACTCCCCCTAGAGCACCTTAACTCAACGAAATTTCAAAACGGAGGAATTGGACCCTATTAGATATGGTTGGATCCATGATGAGCTTCACAGACCTTCCTGATTTTTTTTGAGAACATAGTTTGTTAACTATAATATACTTATTGAATAGGATTTCTTCTAAAACCATTCTTGCCACACCGTATGAGATATGGCATGGTAAGAAACCAAGTCTGAGTCATCTCAGAATTTGGGATTGTCCAGCTCATGTCAAAAGATAAGAAGCGAATTAGTTAGACTTTAGATCCTCTAAAGCTCGATTCATAGGATATCCTAAAGAGTCATTAAGATATTATTTCTACATTTTAGAAGTTCATAATGTGATTGTGAGTCGACATGCCATCTTTTTTAAAAAATAGTTTATTCAAGATAGCGGCATTGAAAAAAAAATCAAGATCGAAGAGAAAGTCTCATAGGAGCAACGAGCTAAAGACCAAATAGAACCAAATCAGGTTGAGCCAATACAATCACTACCTCCTCCACCTCGTAGATCGAAAAGAATTTTCCTTCCTCCTGAGAGGTACTTAGGTACTATTTCAGAGAAAGTAGAGAAAATATTTTTCGTAGGTAATGGGGTTCATGGTGATGATCCCAAAACCTATTATGAGACGATATCAGATATCGACTCTAAGAAATGGTTAGAGGTAATGAAGTTAGAAATTGACTCAATGTACTCAAACCAAGTCTGGATCTTGGTAGATCCACCAGAAGGTATAGTACCTATTGGATGTAAATGGATCTATAAGAGAAAGATTGGTGTAAATGAAAATGTAGAGACATTCAAAGCCAGATTAGTGGCAAAAGATTATAGTCAATGCAAAAGCATTGACTATCAGGATACCTTTTCGCCAGTAGCTATGGTAAAATCCATCCGCATATTGCTTGCTATTGTAGCCTATTTCGATTATGAAATATAGCAAATGGATGTGAAAATGGCATTCTTAAATGGATACCTTGAGTAAGATATCTATATGGAATAACCACTAGGTTTCACATCCAGTGATGTTGATCACAAGATATGCAAGCTGCAAAGGTCCATATATGGACTTAAGCAAGCATCTCGAAGCTAGAATACTTATTTTAATGATGTGATCAAATTATTTGATTTCATCAAGAACGAGGAGGAACCATGTGTCTTCAAAAAGATTAGTGGGAGTGCTGTTATCTTCCTCGTATTGTACGTGGATGATATCCTCCTTATTGAAAATGATATTCCCATATTGACCATAGTTAAAATGTGGTTATCCAAAGAATTCTCCATGAAAGACCTAAGAGAAGCATTCTATATTCTAGGAATTAAGGTCTATAGAGATAGACCGAATAGGATGCTAGGACTTTCACAGAAGATGTACATTGAGGAACTGCTAAAGAGGTTTCGCATGAAAAACTCTAAGAAGGGTTTGGTACCCTTTAGACATGGCAATCATCTTTCTAAGAAGATGTGCCCTAGCACACCTGAAAAAATAGAATGCATGAGCAAGATCCCTTATGCTTCAGCAATAGGGAGCCTCATGTATGCCATGTTATGTACAAGATCTGATATAGCCCATGCTGTGAGTGTTATGAGCAGATATCAGTCGAATCTAGATGAAGAATACTGGAGTTCTGTAAAATGTATCCTTAAGTACTTGAGAAGAACTAAGGATGTGTTGTCGATTTTTGCTAATAGAGAACTCCAAGTCCAAGGACATAAAGACTCAGATTTTATGTTCGATGTAGATGATCAAAAGTCAACATCTGAAAGTCGATTTATGTGTAATGGTGGTGCTATCAGTTAGAAGACTTTCAAGCAGATAGTGATAGGAGATTCCACCATGGAAGCAGAATATATCGCTACGTCAGAAGCTGTGAAGAAGGTATTTTGGTATACAAAGTTTGTCACAGAGATCGGAGTGATGCCATCAGATACCATTCCTCTATACTGTGACAACAATGATGCCATAGCCATTGCTAAGGAGCCAAGGTCTCACTAGAAACTCAAGCACATCGAGCAGCAATACTACGTCATCTACGATTACCTCGAGAAGGGTTACGTCAAGGTCAAGAGAGTCAACTCCGCAGATAATGCACTAGATCCACTCACAAAGCGGTTGGGCTAGTAGAAGATCGAAGCCCATCTTGAGAAGATGGGACTTAGATTTATAGCCAATTGGCTTTAGGTCAAGTGGGAGTTTGTTAGATATGTGTGCCTTAGAAGCCAGAATTGGCTAACACTTATTGTACACTTCTAAGGGCAAAATTATAATTTTGACTATAAATAGTAAAATGGATTATTTTCTATCATAATGTGTATTACATCTTTTAAGTTAATGGTAATAATAATTCTTATTTTCAAGAGTTGAAATTCAAGACATGAATTTTCATTATTAACTCATAAAATGCTTCCGACCGTAGGATCATCATGAGGATGGTGATTGATCTGAAAGATTGGTGTACAATCGCTTCTTTATAGTAGATGAGTCTTGAGTCTATGGTGTAGAGACACTAGAGCGAGAGTACAGATACTTGTTAGAGAATGAGGGCACTGAGCGTGACCACCTCGAGCAGTCATAAGAAAGTCTACCTTCTCATCGATGATTGGCTCGAAGCTGTAGTGGTGTGTCTAGTTTTTTGATCTGAGGTGCATCAATAGTTCATCTTAAGGGTGTTATAGTTTAACTACACCATGACTCGATCTTCTACCCATTCAGAATCCTGAGGTGTATTTTGGCTATAGCATGTTAATTGTAGGAACTGGATTGCACTAAGTAGAAATCTATCTATCTTGGTAGATGAGGAGTAGTCCTATGATAACCATGAGAATCAAGTTCATAAGCCCACGGCCATGATGGAGTGAAATAATAGAAAGAGTTTCTATTAAGATTTTCACATCCGACTTGAATCGAATGATTAATTCATATGATGGAAATTAGGATTTGATGGGTTCACCTTAACCCTAGTCCGATTGAGGCTCAAAATAGAAAAACTTAATCACACATGTAACTACACCAAGAGGTTTATTTTCAGTTTTGATGGATTGCCACCATATACTACTAGATGTCACTGGTGGATTTTGGGAGCAATTAGAATGATTTGAATGATCGATCATTCTAGTTGTCTGAATCAAAAAAGTTCTGATCCATCGGAAGGTGTTTCGATGATATCGATGATAGAGATCATAACATATCTCATTACCATACAGAGCTGAACCTAATTGGATTATATAAATAAGAATTTGGATCTGGATATCATCAATTGGACTAACCCAGTTTAATTTATTTGAATTAGATTCAATAAGGTTCAAGAAAATTACGCTAGCACACGATTGAGCCTAATGTTCTCCTTCCACAATTATTAAAAATTATCTCGACTGAGCCAAATATGTTTGTGCTCACTCAGGTATTTTTACTTGGTCTGACTGGAGCTTGTCCAGGTTAAAAAAGGATTGTCTTAATTTATAAGATAAATTTGAGACAACACCTACCATTTTTTGTCACCTACTAATTCTTGTCTTTTAACTTTGGTCAAACATTGACATTTGACACTTAGACATCTATCCATGTGTTATCCATCCATTGGAGAGCAGATAGGGGCTTGTCCCCTTGCTAGAAAGAGGAAAAGAGGGCGTGCATGCCTAGGGAGGCGTGCGCCCAAGGATAGGGATGCTTGGAGTCCCATATAGATGGTACACTAGATTGCTTCTTGGAATCAAACTAGGTGGCGCCAAGGGATGCTGCTTTGACCAGTCTTGGTGCCACCTAAGGGTGTTGGAGAGGGGCACTCATCTAATTGGATCATGTGATGTCATTCCATCAATTAGATTTAGATCTAATTGCACGAAAAGATGTGATTGACCGGGATGATGTGGCACTGCATGGCACACCCTGTCTGCACCTAGCTTTGAAGATGTTCTCCCTTAGCCCACTTCATATTGCTCTCTCTCTCTCTCCTCCATGCCTACCTTAGATCCTCTCTCTTTTCTCCATGCCCAAGAGGTTTTGGGCTCCAATTTGGTGCGATCCAAGCAAGAGAAAGGCGATAAGAAAAGAAGGCAGCACTGTTGCAAGAGACAACATCGAATCTTCAAAAGTTATCTTGAAGACATTCAAGATCAGATCTAGATCTAATCTTTGGAGGATAGATCAAGAAGGAGGAGATGGATACTAGTAGAGGCCAAGCGATTGCATGGCTGCATCTAGAACCTTAGGCAATCAGCAGGATCATCATAGGATAATTAGATTACCCAACAACAAGGTATAAATTAAATTTTATTTTATTTTATTTTATTTTATTTTATTAGATCTATCAAATCAAATCTAGAAAATATCATATTTGATTTAGATCTAAGAGAAAAAAAATTTTGAAATATTTTTCTAGATCAAATCAGATCTAAACAAACCTGATCCAAAAAATAGGTTTTCCTCTTCATCTATCGGTATCCACTCGGGCAGGATCTAGATATCTCCTCCTTCTTGATCTATCCTTCAAAGATTAGATCTGGATCTGATCTTGAAGGTCTTCAAAATAACTTTTGAAGATTTGATGTCATCTCTTGTAGTAGTGTTGTCTTCTTCCTTTCTTGTTGCCTTTCTCTTGCCTGGATCACACCAAACTTGAGCCCAAAGCCTCTTGGGCATGGAGAGGAGAGCGAGGATCTGAGGAAGGCATGGAGGAGAGAGGAAGAGAGCAATGTGGCATAGGGAAAGAAAGAAGTTCTTCTATGCTAGGCACAGATAGGGTTTATATAGATCCTGCTGTGCCATGTAGTGCCACATCATCCCGACCAATCACATCTCTTCGTACAGTCAGATCTAAATCTAATTGATGGGATGACATCACCTGATCCAATCAGATGAGAGTCCCTCTCCAACACTCTTAGGTGGTGCAAAGACTGGTCAAAGCAGAGTCCTTGGCACCACCTAGTTTGATTCCAAGAAAAAACCTGGAGTCCCATCTGTATCGAACTCCAGGCATCCCTATCCTTGGAATCACGCCTCCCTAGGCATGCACCCCCTCCTTTCTTCTTTCTAGCAAGGGGATAAGCTCCTATCTGCTCTCCTATGGGTGCATGATACATGGGCAGATGTCTAAGTGTTAAAGGTCAATGTTTGACCAAAGTCAAAAGACAAGAATTAGCAGATGACGAAAAATGGCAGGTGTTATCTTAAATTTATCTCATAAATTAAGATAATCCTTTTTTGACTTGGACAAGCTCCAGTCAGATCAAGTAAAGGTACCTGAGTGAGCACAAATATATTTGGCTCAATTGAGACAACTTTTAATGATTATAGAAGGAGAACATTAGGCTCAATCGTGTGCTAGCACGATTTTCTTGAATCTAATTGAATCTAATTCAAATCAATTAAACTGGGTTAATCCAATTGATGATATCCAGATCCAAACCCTTATTTATGTGATCTAGTTAGGTTCAGTTTTGTATGATAGGGATATATTATGATCTCTATCATCAACATCATTGAAACATCTTTCGATGGATCAGAACTTTTTTGATTCAGATAACTAGAATAATCGATCATCCAAATCATTTTAATTGCTCCCAAAATCCACCAATGACACCTAGCAGTATATGGTGGCAATCCATCAAAATTGAAAATGAACCTCTTGGTGTAGTTACATGTGTGATTAAGTTCTTCTATCTTGAGCCCCAATCAAACTAAGGTTAAGGTGAACCTATCAAACCCTAATTTCTATCATATGAATTAATCATTCGATTCAAGTCCGATGTGAAAATCTTAATAGAAACTCTTTCTATTATTTCACTCCATCATGGCCATGGGCTTATGGACTTGATTCTCATGATCATCATAGGACTACTCCTCATCTACTGAGTTTGATAGATTTTCTTTTGGTGCAATTCAATTCCTACAATGAACATGTTATAGCCAATATACACCTCGAAATTCCGAATGGCTAGGAGACCGAGTTATGGTGTAGTCAAACTATAACATCCTTAAGGTGAACTGTCGATGCACCTCAGATCAAAGAACAAGACACACCATTACAGCTTCGAGCCAGTTATCGATGAGAAGGTAGACTTCCTTATGACTGCTCGAGATGCTCATGCTCAGTGCCCTCGTTCTCTAACGAGTACCTGTACTCTCGCTCTAGTGTCTCTACACCATAGACTCAGGACTCATCTACTATAAAGAAGTGATTGTATGCCAACTTTTCGGATCAATCACCATTCTCATGATGATCCTACGGTCGGGAGCATTTATGATTTAATAGCAAAAATTCATGTATTAAGTTTTCAACTCTTGAAAAAAAGAATTACCATTACCATTAACTCAAGGAATGTATCACAGACACTAAATACACATTGTGATAGAAAATTATCTATTTTATTATTTATAGTTAAAATTATAATTTTGCCCTTAGAAGTGTACAACAAGTGTCAGCCAATTCTGACTTCTAGGGCACACATATCTAACACTTAGAACCATAATCAATCTATTGGGGGTAAAATAACCCCCATCAAATTCTAGACTACCTCCACTACATAGATGCCGAACTACCTCTTCAAAATGTAGGTGATTTTTGTCCAAATGCTGTGCAGTCTGTTGATAGCATGATGAATGTTGACCGAAAGTACTTCCATTCAAATACTCTTTAGGATGAGCTTCTTCCAGCCAGTCATGGACCTACTTAGTCCATATTACGCCTGTCAGGTAAAGCCATCCAATTAGACCTCATCAAATCATTGATTCATGATGACTACTCTGCAAATGGTGGAGCATAGCACTTTCGATCTCAATTTAGGAGGTGCATACTTATCCATGAGTCAGGAGGATTCTGAACTCCTTAAAGCCACTAGATGTTGCCCCAACAAACCTTGGCTAGTTACACGTTTGCTACGTAAACTGAAGCCTTCAACCTGAACTCTGACAAATGAATCTCAACTGCTTGCAAGTCGCGACAAACGACAACTCATCCCCATTACATTGTCTATAAAAAGGATCCTTTGGATATATTTTTCTCTAAGCTCTCTTTCCTCCCCGTTACTTTGCTTCTCTATTTTTCTAAACACTCCATTCCAGTTGATCAGAGAACTGACTTGAGCATCAGAGGATCTTACTGGAGCCACCCACCTCTTATTTGGAATCTATTTTGTAGGTTCCATCGACGGCCTCATCCTTCCAACTCCAGCTATCTCTAGCATCTTAATAGATTTCTACACCAATAGGATTGGCGCTAGAGGAAGAAACTCTGAGCTCTTGTTCTAAATGGAGTGCCCAGTCAATCCCATCTACCTCCTTCTTCTTCTAATCTTTTGAATCCACTTCCATTTAATCTCTTCTTGCTCTGAAAATGCCCCTAAAGAAGGCAACCACCTAGCAGTCTATTGCTTCTGCTGTCAGATCTGAGCTAGATCCATCCATCCCAGCTCCATCATTGGCACCTCAACCTCCTTCATCAATGGCCATGGTAGATCTAGAGCAGTTCAATCTACTGATGCAATAGGTTTGAGGCCTCACCAAAATGGTGCAGACCATGCACCAGCCCAGCCAGAGAGACCCCTATCGAAACTTCAAGAACCGATGCAAAGAAGGACCACCTGGATCAGCAAACTCGTTAACCCCAAGAAGAGAAAGTAGAGAGTAAGGAGCTCCCACTCTGATCATGGTTCTTTTCCAAAGAAGACTTTTTCTATCTATAATTGGCGACCTTCTGAGATCCATGATCAAGATGATGCTCTTGATCAGAAGCTTCATGACATGAATCGATGGATTGAGGAGCTCCACCATGCCGGCCTGGTCCACCATGACGACATCTACACCGATCCTCCTTTTTTTCTCCGAATCATGTAGGAGCCCATCCTATCGAACTTCAAGCTCCCTCAACTAGAGAGTTATGATGGGACTTCAGATCCGATCGATCATCTTGAGGCCTTCCAAATGATGATGCTGCTTTATGGCATACCAGATGCCATTCTGTGCTGAGCTTTTCCATCTATCCTAAAGGGAGCAGCAAGAAATTGGTACTCGAGCCTCAAGCCAAGTACGTTCTTCTTTTTTGATCAAATGAGCCATCAATTTATGGCTCATTTCATAAATAGCCGACATCCAAGGCAACGCTTGGACTCCCTCCTTAATATAAAGCAGAAGGAAGGAGAGTCCATCCAAGCTTATGTCAGTCACTTCAATGCTGTTACACTGAAGATCTAGAACTTGGACCAATCTATAGCCATGGCTGCATTGAAAGGTGGTGTTCAGAAGAATGATCTTCTATCCTTCTTAGAGAGAAAGTATCCCAGGGATTTTACTGATATGCTAGCATGAGTTGAAGGTTATGTTCGAGCCGAGGAGGCCTTCAAATTGAAGGATGATAAGATCACGAAAGAGCGGCAAGCAGGTGAATCCAGCAAGCCCACACCTGAAGGAAAGTCGAGTATAGCTTGGTCACACTCCCGAACTCCTCCTAAGTGCAGACAAGCCCAAACTCATCCTCAAGCTCGTCAATAAGGAAGTCTAGATCAGAGAACCCGACAGAACTCTCCTCTTAGAAGATTCAATAACTATGCTCCCTTGAATGCTTTAAAGACCCAGGTGCTGATGGAGATAAAAAAATAGCTGCCAGGGCTAGAGAGGATGCGGACTAACTTGACCAAGCACAACCCTAACAAGTACTACCTTTACCATCATGACCATGATTACAATACTAAAGAATGTATCTAGCTCTAAGATGAAATCGAGGCACTGATCAAAAGAGGTCAGCTAGATTAGTTTATCAGGCACCAGTCGAAAAGAAGAGTAGATCATCCAAGAGCCCCACCACAGTCTAAACCATCTCATAGGGATGAACTGCAAGAAGATCGGCCTTCCCTTAGAATCATCAACACCATTATAGAAAGACATCAGCAGGGGGAGGCCTATGAGTTGGCAGAGCCAGCAAAGAAGCACTGGACTGAAGAATCCATCACTTTCGCTAAAGAAGATGCTTAGAAAATTTAGCTTTCGCATAATGATGTGGTTGTAGTTTAAATATTGCTAATTATGATGTATGCCATATTTTAATTGATAATGAAAGCTTTGTTGATGTATTATTTTATGATGTTTTTTTAAATATTAATATTTAATAATAAGATGGGTCTGATGAATTCTCCATTAGTAGAATTCATAGGTGATGTAGTGACAATGAAAGGAGTAATAACATTGCCAATGCTAGCAGGTTGGTACCCAAAGCAATCCAAAGCTCACGTTGATTTTTTAGTGGTCAAAGCCCCTTCTACCTATAATGCAATCGTTTGTCGATCTGGTTTGAATGCACTCTAGGTTGTGGTTTCAACTTATTAACTGAAATTGATGTTTCCAATATGGCATGGAGTCAGAGAGGTTAGAGGAGACCAGGCACTAGTTTGGCACTGCTACAATATTGCCCTGTAGGGAGGAAGGCAAGCAGATCCTTATCCAGTAGATGGGCTTGATGCCCATGATGATCTATCTGAAAAAAGGGGGGAACCCATCAACTACCTTGTGGAGGTCCCTTTGAATGATGGAAATAAGGAGCACACAATGAAGATCGGCTCCAATCTGAAAGGAGAAGTCAGGAAGCAGCTCATCGCCTTCTTATAACAGAATGCTGATGTTTTCGCCTAGGTGCCTATAGATATGCCTAGGATTGATGCAAAGGTAATGGAGCATCACCTAGGTGAGAACCTTAAACACCGACCAGGAAAGAAGAAAAAGTGTAGCTTTGCACCTAAGGGGCCGACAGAAGGCTATTATGGATGAGATCGATAAACTCCTCAAAGTAGGATTCATTTGAGAAGTACTTTATCCAGACTGGATCATAAATATTGTTCTTGTTAAAAAGGCAAATAGCAAGTGGAGGATGTGTATAGATTTCATAGACTTAAACATAACTTGTCCAAAAGATAGCTACCCCCTGCCTAAGATTGACCAACTAGTAGATGCAACTTCGGGCCACGAACTCCTCACTTTTATGGATTCCTTCTCTGACTATAACCAAATCTGGATGGTACCAGATGATGAGAAGAAGACTACTTTTATTACTGACCATGGCCTTCATTATTATAAGGTCATACCCTTTGGGCTTAAAAATACAGGTGCAACTTATCAATGCCTAGTGAATAAAAATTTTAAGAAGCAGATCGACCGCAACATGGAGATCTATGTAGATAACATGCTAGTTAATAGCCAATCTTCACCAAATCATATTGTTGAGTTTGAAGAGACCTTTAGCATCTTTCAAAAGTACAAGATGAAGCTGAACCCTACAAAATGCACTTTTGGAGTAACCTCGAAGAAGTTCCTAGGATTCATGATGTCAAGACGCAGCATTGAAGCCAACCTAGAGAAGATCGAAGCCAACCTAGAGAAGATCGAAACCATCCAAGAGATGACAATCCCAAAAATGATAAAAAAAAGTTCAATGCCTCATAGGCAAGATAGTGGCCCTAAATCACTTCATTTTGAGGTCGATGGAGCATTATATGCCCTTCTTCTAAGTACTTAAACAGCCTAAGAACTTCAACTGGACTCCTGAGTGCCAACAGGTCTTTGAAGAATTAAAGAACTATCTCAATTTGCCCTCGCTTCTAACCATGCTTGAACTTGGAGAAGAGCTATTCTTGTACCTTGCTGTATCTCCAACAGCTGCCATCCTGATTAGAAAAGAAGCTAAAGTTTAGAAGTTGATCTACTATATAATCAGAGTTCTGAGGGATGTAGAAATAAAATACACCAAATTAGAAAAACTAACTTATGCCTTATTGATTACAGCTACAAAGCTCCGACCTTATTTTTAGGGACATAATTACTCTCCTTACTGATTAACCCATCAAGATAGTTCTTCATTGACCTAATACCTCCTAAAGAATAGCAAAGTGGGTGATTGAGTTAATTAAATTTGACATTCATTTTCAACCCCGGCCATCCATTAAAGCTCAAATATTGGCTGATTTTATAGTAGAGTGCACTATTCTAGATGCGATTGAACTAGAGCACTAAGAAGTTCATATCCCTGGCTCCCCTGAAGAAAAGATCGATCTTCTTAAAAATTTTTAGGCACTTTATGTTGATGGTTCATCCAATACTTCAGGAGTAGGTGCAGGCCTGATTCTCATTAATCTAGAGGGGGTTATGCCCAAATATGCTGTGCTTTGAGTTTCCCACTACCAATAATGGAGCTGAATATGAAGCTCCGATCTTGGGGTTGAAGACAGCCAAAGAATTGAAAGCAAAATATTTGAAGATTTATAGTGATTCTCAACTAGTGGTGGGGCAAGTCAACAACACCTTTGAAGCTTCGGAGGAAGACATGAAGAAATATTTTAAAAAAATGAGGAATTTAATCCCAACTTTTAATAGCATTGAAATTCAGCAGATCCATAGAGCAGAAAATATTAGAGCCGACCTTCTTTCTAAGATAGCCATCTTAGCCCCAAATAAACAGCCAAAAGAAGTCCTCTTTGAAGTCCTGCAGCACCCAAGTTCAGAAGAACCCCGGGCAATAATACAAGTCGATCATGATCTCAGTTGGATTGATCTATTAATTTTTTATCTCAGAGATGAAATTCTTTCTAGAGATCATAAATAAGCTCGAAAGTTAAGAAATTAAGCTTTCCACATCATTTTATATGAAAATAAGATATACAAGAGGTCGTACTCCCTACCACTCCTCAAATATCTCCGACCTTTCGAAGCTGATTATGTCTTGAGAGAAGTTCATGAAGGAATATGTAAAAATCATCTAGGAGTGAGATCCTTATCATATAAGTTACTTCGGTAGGGATAGTATTGACCAACAATGTACTAAGATGTGATGGATTATGTAAGAAAGTGTGACAAGTGTTAGAGAAATACAAATATTCAAAGATAGCTGGCTTCATAACTCACACTATTAGGTGCCCCTTGGTTGTTTGCACAATGGGGGATGGCTATACTTGTGCCTTTTTTTATGGCATCTGGACAACGAAAGTTTCTACTGGTGGTAGTAGATTATTTCATGAAGTGGATTGAGGTCGAACCTCTAGCAAAAATAATGAAAGCTAAAGTATAGAACTTCATCTAAAAGTCAATTATTTGCAGGTTTGACCTGCATCGGACATTAATTACTGATAATGGATCATAGTTTGCAGGAGTCCTATCTTTAACAAAGATAAAGGCCAACCTCATCAGAAACAGGAGGAGGATCTTGTCCAAGCATAAAAGATACAAGGACCGAATCATACGAACCCAAAAAAAACCTTATCCAAGGGCCATCATCTACAATCAAAGGGTAGATATATCATGGCAAACTACAACCATTATCGAAAGGTAACCCTACAATTGTGAACAACAAAAAAGAAGAAAAATGAAAAAAAACTACAAAAATAAGAGCCCTCAAATCTTTGGTGGAATAGTAGAATTTGATGCAGTCAATTCTTTGGCAGCAACAGATGGAGGCTCGACTAGTGGGAGATTGACAGTAGTAGATGGAGGCTCGATTGGTGGGAGATCGATAGCAGTAGTGGAAGGTCCAGCCTCATCATCAGAAGCTCCTTCGTCAAGGAAGCTGATGTCGAGCTCAAAAAATTTGTCGGCCATGTTCTTTTGGCAAAGCTCATACCCCTTGATGAAGGATAACTGGGCGAACTCTATCTTTATGCTCTTCAACTCTGAGGAGGCTTTGAACTTCTCTATCACCTGGACCTTGGCCTCTAAAATCTACTCCAAGGTACATCATTCCTTCTCCGCCATCTCGGCCTCAATCTTCCTCCTCTTTTTGATCTCCAAAGCCAACTCCACCTCCATTTTCATAGAAGTCTGTTAGGTAGCTTGGACTATCTCTTGGAGACCCTTGACCTTGGCCATTGTCTTCTTAAGCAGATGCTCGACCTCAACTTTTTCTCTAAGAAGGTGGCTGACTTTGGCTTGGTGATCTTCCCGAACCTTCACTGCTTCTGATCTCGAGAGGTTCATCACCTAAATATTGGCGATCAATTGGTGCCCCATTTGCAAAAATGACCAAGTAAATCACATTAATGAAAAAGCACATGGATGAACCAATAAAAGAATGAAAAGAAAGAGAAATGAATTGATTCACCTCGAGGAAGGACCAAAGACAATCCCAGATGTGATGCTCAAAGTCGACATCAATGATTTTGTCCACGACTTTGGACAGAGTATGCCCATCGATTAACTTCTTGATAATCCCTCAATTATTGAAGTGGTTTTCGTCTAGAACCTCATCAGAACCATTGGACCCCTTGGAGCTAGTCTTGCATCAGACCTTTGTGATGGCCGACTTCTCCTTCTTCTTCTTCTTTTCTACCTCCTCCTCCCTCTCTATGGGAAGCTCAAAAGTTAGGGCTTCAGCTAGGGAGTTCATGGAGGTTAGAGGTACTACAACCTCGATAGCAGTGGTAGTAGCAAGGGCATTAGCAACAGCAATAGGCATAGCAGAGCTTAAGGCATCGACCTTTTCTTTTTTGGAAGGTTTACCAGTCATGATGCCCTTCCTTTTGTGAGCTTGGAGTCTTTTCGAGAAATGCTGAAGCTCATCCACATCCATTTCTATAATAAAGAGAAATTCATAATTAGAAAGAGGGATGAGAAAGAAACTCATAAAACTTGCGAATATACCTGCTGTGTTGAGATGACTTAAACTAAAGTTGAACAAGGTCTAATCCTTTATTAGCTCGAACAAAGCAGGAGCATAGTAATTCCTAATCATGCTAACTGATTCTTGATCTACTTTCTCTAATCCCAAAGCTTGGTGGACCGAATCCCTCATATGTCCCCAGGAAGAAAGTCCAAAGTCAAGGAACGGGCAGGAGATGTAAAAAAACTTTTTCTTCTAGTTGTGAATAGAAGAAGGGGCTCCCTTGAGTAACCCCTTCTTACCAAACTGAGGGGATAGATACCACTAGTTTTTCATGGTAGGAAGACATTTGAAAGTAAAGTAATTACAAAATAAAAAAAATGATAGGTCGGACCTCGACCATGATGCAAAAAGATAGAAATCCTGTGATGAATCTAAACGAGTTTGGCACCATGGAAGCAGAGGAGATATTCAAGAACCTAAAAAGAGCTACAATGAATGGAGGGATTGAAAGTCAAAGTCTAGCATGGAGAGCCTCAGTATACAAGCAAAAATGATCTAGGGGTGGAAAGCAAGCTCGGCCACTTGGTCTGGGGAGTTCAAGCTCATATTTTAGGAGAATCACGTACTGAATATGTATTAGGAAAAAGTCTACAAGACGAAGTGCACAAGAAATGATGTCAAGGATGAAAGGAGGATGGGATGCTTCTATAGGCTTGGCTTCCTTATGGATGGGATCCATCAGGCTCAGATGGGTCGAACTTCTCGAATAAGTTGACCAAGATTCCTTAGTAGATATATGGATCAAACTAAATTTGGAAAAGACCCCCAAAAATCAAGAAAAATAAGAGATGAAATCTTCTTGAAGAAACTAAAAGGCCAAGAAGTGGAAAATATCAAAATAATCAAAAGGAAGTTTCGAAACTAACCTAGATCAATTATGAAGAGCAAGGAGACGATTGGCATAATGGAGAACAGTCGGGAAAGCACCTATAATCGAGGGAACCACTAAAAAATCAGAGCTCTCGAATGGAAAGAAGGTAGAAACCAGGTGAGGAAGAAAAAGACTTAGACAAAATGTGGTCTCGAAGGAAGAAGAAGAGCTTAAATATCTAAAAAGAGCCTAAGGTGGTTATGATCGTAGGTCTGCTCTACCCGATCTCCATTTGACGTGTGTCCTACTCATCATGATAGAGGGTAATTGGCTGATAGGGCATTTATCATGCTGTACATGAAGCTCCGCACTAGATGAGTTTTCGAAGGAACTTGTCTTTTTGGGTCTTTCATGCATTAAGAAGCTTCGACACCAACTCAGAAAAAGCCAAAACATTTTGCTTCTTGATAAGTAGGAAATTGGCAAAAGACTTTGGCTATTGTGATTTTCGTACTCCCTTCATCTAGAATTTGAACTCGAGAGTAGGAAGACAAGTGATGGGGGTAAAATAACCCCAGCCAAAGTCTAGACTACCTCCACCATGCAGACACCGAACTACCTTTTCAAAATATAGGTGATTTTTGTCCAAACACTGCACAACCTGTTGATAGCATGATGAACGTCGACCAGTTGAACTCCTTCCAATCACCCACCAGATTCCGTCTGTCCGAACTCCTTGCAGTTGTTCTCTATCCAGCTGAATTTTTTCCAATCACCTGGTGAATCCTATCTAGCCGAACTCCTTTCAGTCGTGCTTCCCTAAGTCGAAGTCCTTCTATTCGAATACTTTTTAGGACAAGCTTCTCCCAGCCAGTCATGGACCTACTCAGTCCATATTATTCCTGTCAGCTGGAGCCATCCAATAGGACCTCTTCAAACCACTGATTCATGATGACTACTCTACAACGGATGGATCACAGTACTTTCGATCTGAATTTAAGAGGCACCTACCTGCACATGATCCAGCAGGATTCCAAACCCCTTAAAGACACTGGACATTGCCCCAACAAACCTCGGTCGATTACAAGTTTGCTATGTAAACTGAAGTCTTCAACCTACATTTGAACTCTAACAAATGGATCTCAATCGCTTGCAAGTTGCAATAAATGACAACTCATCCTCCATAACAAACTCCACATAGCCTGAGTAGCCCACTACTAGATGGTTACGACTGTAACCATCAGTTTGTTACATGCTCCATTTATAAAAGAGATCCTTCAGATAATTTTTTCTCTAAGCTCTCTTTCCTCCTCGTTACTCTGCTTCTCTATTTTTCCTAGCACTCCATTTTAGTTTGCTAGAGAACTGACTTGAGCATTAGAGCATCTTGTTGGAACCACCCACCTCTGGTTTGGACTCTATTTTGCAGGTCCCGTTGGTGGCCTCGCCCTCCCAACACCAGCTATCTTTGGCATCCTGATAGATTTCTATACCAACATAACTGATAATGGAGGATTTATCAGATGGTTCTTAAAAATATTCATGACCAAATGATAGATTATTAATTAGGATGATAACTTATCAAGTATAGATCATTGTATGCCATATGCGTTGGATGTTCTCATAACCAAGTGGTGTGGAGACACTGGTATGGCATGCAAGTGAGATGTAAGAGTACATCTATACCGAACATGATCAATATATCACTCCGCTATCAATAGTAGCTAGTAAAGGCTATGGGTATGTGTTCCTCCAACCTGAGATTACTATGGTGATTTGTAAGCAACTTACTATACGTTGGTCCCGGACTACCTATATTTCTAATATAGTGATAAAAAATTTTTGGGTGCAGTCAAGTATTTGTAGAGATGGCATATGAATTAAGATAGGATTGACCACTCCTGGTTAATTTCAGGAGTGAATGTCTCACTATGTTTTAATTGAGCAAAATCTAGACTTGAATAATCCTCATAAGGATTTATGGACTTTATAATTTTGAAAATAATATGGATGAATTGTTTGAGTGTTGACAGCTAACTCGAAGTCATCCTGAGCATCAAGGATCAAAGGGATGAATTATGCGATAAACATAGGCCAGAGTTCTAAAATATTGCTTTACATACACTCAACCTATTTGGACATCGTGTATCATTACTAGATGCTCATTTTTATTAGTATAAAAATTTGTTTCTATACTATCAGCTTAGACTTGAACCTATAGGGTCACACATATAAGAGGTTTCTATCTAATCGGATGGTTGATTAATGATTGAGAATCATTTAGTGATCGAATTATCAATATGATTGATAATCAAATGCAAGTATTATAGGAGGATTAATTATCAATTAGATTACTAATTGACTTAATTTGATTGAGCATTAGAGCTGAGAATGAATCTAATTAAATTATATTTAATTAGATTTGGTTTGGACTTGATTAGGTCAAGTTTAATTGGTTTATGAGATAAGTCAATTACAAAGGAATCAATTTCCTATTTGATTAGGATTTAAGTGCACCTAATTTTTAATAGAATTAGGATTTAAATCATATTTAAATATGATTTAATTTAATTTAGTTAGGCTCTTAGTTAGACTAGGATCATCCTTAATTAGATTGCATTAATCCTAGTTCAATAGGTTTCTAAATTAGGTTTGATCTAATGAGAGTCCTAGTTGGAATGGGTTTCTCCCTCTTCCCTTTTGCCATAATTGTCCATGCCCAAAACCTTTCTTTCTTTTATTTTGCATGAGTTTACTCACGCAAAAGGAAAGCCCCACGCAACCATTGTCTCTTTGATTTTCAATGAAAGTCATCCAGTCAAACAAGATAAGTTTTAGTTTGTTAACAACTCTATTTGATAAAGTTTTAGATCTCAAAATCTCCTCTCTCTTTTTGTGCCATATTTTTGCCATGCCAATTTTTGGTCTGCCCTTTTTTCCATGTTTTTGTGCATGGCTTTCTGAGTCCTCACACCTAAATTTTAGCAGGAGGCATCCAAGAGTTGGATGCCCCCTAAAATTCCTTGGTTTTCTCTCTTTGACTAGGTCT
This sequence comes from Cocos nucifera, assembly GCA_006176705.1. Taxonomy (NCBI): domain Eukaryota; kingdom Viridiplantae; phylum Streptophyta; class Magnoliopsida; order Arecales; family Arecaceae; genus Cocos; species Cocos nucifera. The sequence continues at coordinate 12,564 of QRFJ01000534.1, read as the reverse complement.
TTGAACTAGTCTTTACTTACCTTGGGATGCCTCCTATTTAAGGGGATTATGGCATGAGAAACCTAGATATTTTCCATGAAAAAATTAGAGAAAAGAAGAGAGGGGTGGTGGGGAACTGGGCCCCTTGTTTCTTAAAGGCATGGGCATCTTTTGGACAACTTCTAGGTTTGTCCTGTTGAGAGAAAAAGAAGAGAAAAGGGGTCTTCTCTTAGGGATTCCTCTTGATCTCTTTCTTCTTCATGTTTTGAGAGATTTATGAAGAGTTTCTCTCAACCAATCCTCCTCTAGTTCTTCATATCTTGAAAGGTCCAAGAGATTTGGAGAAAGAGAAATCAGATCAACCGTAAGGAGGGATCTGCAAAAAGCTAGTACTTCACATGCATCTTCATTCGACAAACTTTCGATTAGCATAAGAGCCTCAAGTGGACAACCTATAGAGACTGGACACCCTGTGTGTGAGGATTTATGGTGCTCCCTTGGGAGGCCACAAGAGAAGTTAGGGTGTTGGCTCTAGAAAGACTTGGATAGGTGTGGTCCTAGGGCTAAAATAGGAGTTGTCTTAGGATGGAGGTGATGTTTAGACCTCCATGGGCTCAAGGTCTAGATGTTGAGGGTCTTGAGGGGCTTGGTTGGTGCTTTAGAGACCTGGGATACAAGGTGAAGCAAGAAACCAAAGTTGGAGCATGAAGATTATAGAAAAGAATTTTTCTGTAGGTTAGCCGGCTCAGTCTCAGACTGGATCGACTAAGTCTCAGAGGATAGCTCAAATAGAAAGATGCATTTTGGGACTGCAAGCACGGCATGCAACTAGATTGGCTCAATCTGAAACTAAGCCGACCAAATCTCAGGTTAGCCAGCTCAGTGCTAAGATTGAGCTAGGTCGGTGCGTGGGCAGAGCTACATGGAGGGTCTGTTTGGGGCTAGGATAGGGACATATCCTAGGGGTCTTAAGGTCTGGTTTGAGAGGTCTTAAGAGGCCTAACTCATGTATGGATCGAGTTTAGATCCAAGAGATGAGAGCATGGGAGATATAGGTGTATATGGGCTTGGTGAGTACTTTCATGTATTGCGTTAGCCTAGAGAGTTTTTGGTCTGGCTTAATGGCTATGTATAAATATATAGATTATATTAGATTTTTCTAGAGAGCAATCAATACAGATCTTTTCTTCCTCAATCTCTCTTCTCTCTTCTCTCTATTATTGTTGCCCTAGGTTCTTGAAGAAGCTCTAGAGAGAGGGGGCACCTCCCTCAAGCCCAAGAAGGAAGATGCCCTAGAATAGATCTAGGTGATGATCTATGGTATGCTTCCTTAGAGAATGTCAAAGATCTCTTCATATCCATGCTAAAGATCAAAAATTTTTGTAACATGGTATCAGAGCTAGGTGATGCCATGGTAATGAGCCAACAATTAGTTTAGAGCAGTACTGATTATTTCAACATTTGATATCAGAGCCTGATGGTGCATGGAAGAGAAGGAGAAGTCATACAAGATGAAATCATAAATCTATACGAGTATCCACGGTATGTCTCAGATCTATCTTTGTTATTGCTGTGGTTTGGCTAACTGCGAGTAGCGGGTTGAAGGTGGAGGCTAAGAAGATTAATAGGAAGGATTTTTTTTGGGGTGGAATGTTTGGGTGCATGATTTGCTAGTCGGTCTTGGAGAAAAGACCAGGATATATGATGGGTGACAGGCAGGGAGCATTGGAGTGCTGTAGTAGCATTTTTCTGGAGATGTAAGGACTAAGAGAGGCTCGATAGTGCAGCAATCAAGGAAGGTATCTTAGTAAAAAGCATCGGGGTTCTCTATGAAGATGGCTATTATGGAGCAGTTGATGGTTGAAGAGAGGTTTTCCAAGGGGTAATGATTGAAGAAAGGCTAAAGAAGTGACTATACGTCCTTCGATTGCAAGAAGATGGAGAAATAGTCAGAGATGTATTTAGTAGTTTGACAAGAGCATGGATTTACAGAGCCTTGGGGGTGATGAAGATGGATGATCCATGAAGGTCCAGCGGGTTAGGGCTGGGCAGCTCTAGAGCAGTGCAGAGATGAGATAGGGAGTGCTGGTGTGCTGCAATAGCATTTCCCTGGATGCACAATGACTGAGAGAGTCTTGATGGTGCAGTAGTCGAGGGAGGTATCTCAGCAAAGAGTATCAGATGTCATCTTAGGAAGACCTAGAGCAGGTCTCAGGAAGAGCCAGGAGGCCTCAAGGAGCACCAAAAGGTCTCAGGCAATCGGAAGTGTCCTGGATTAGGTTTCTTCTATAGGAGCACCAAGAAGAGTCATAGTTCAGGTGGAGGATAGTTTGTGTATAGCAAGAGAGGACCTAGATACCTATGAGGAGATGGTTTCTAGATGAGGTAGGGAGTACTGGAGTGCTGCAATATGAAGGGAAATCCTGATTTCCCGATCCAGGTTCGTCCAGATCTGATCAGATCAAGAGATATATTTCAAAATTTTTTCTCTTGATCCCAATCAGATCTTGATATATTTCAGATCTGATTCTTATTATTTTAATAAATAAAATAAAATAAGATAAATTAAATCAAATTTAATTTACCTGATTTGGGTAATCCTATTACCCTGTAGATGATCCTGATTGCAGCGGAAGGTTCTGGATCTAGCCACGCAAGCGCCTGGCCTCTATCGGTATCCACTCGGATTGGATCTGGAGATCCTCTTCTTCTCTATCACGCCTCCAAAAATCAGATCTGGATCTGATCTGGAGGATCTTCAAAACTCCTTTTGAAGATCAGCAGTCGTCCTTTGCAGCAGTGCAGCCTTCTTCTTTTGATCGCCTTTCTTTTGATCTGGAATGCACCAACCTAAGTCCAAAACTCTTTTGGACGTGGAGAGGAGAAGGAGGAGAAGTTTAGGCATGGAGGAAGAGGGGAGAGGCAGCCTTGGGGCGTGGGAAATCTCTATTCTAATTGCATTAAAATCTGAGTTGGGCGCAGGGTCTTATTTATAGACTAAGCGTGATCCAACTCCTCTTCCTCTCAACCAATCACAACCCTTTGTGAAATCAGATCTAAATCTGATTGATTGGAATAGAGACCCCTGGATTCCTCCTTAGAGGGTGCCTAAGACCAGTCAAACTGGATTCTTAGTAGAACTCTGATTGGAATCCAAAAGGGAGGTGGAGTCCTTGTCCAACAAGGACTCCAAGGCGCCTCCAACTTGGGCGCACGCCTAGGGTGGCGTGCGCCCTCCTCCTTGCCAGGTTCTGGCAGGGGGACAGGCCCCCACCAGTTCTCCAATAGGTGCGTGACACGTGGACAAAAGTCAAAGTGTCTATGGTCAACATTTGACCAGTCAAAGGTCAACTTTTGACCAAAGTCAAAGGACCAAAAATGGCAGGTGACCAAAAATGGCAGGTCATGTCTTATAAAATAAGACAACCTTCTCTAACTTAGACAACCTCCAGTTAGACCATATGAAGGCCTCTGATTGAGCACAAACTCCTTTGGCTCAGTCAGGACAACTTATTTGTGATAGTAAAAGAAGAACGTTAGGTTCAATCGAGTGCTAGCACGATTTCCTTGAACCTAATTGAATCTCATTCAGATCAATTGAACTAGATTAGTTCAATTGATGATCACCAGATTCAAACCCTTGTTTGTGTGACCCAGTTAGGTTCAGTTCTGTATGGTAATGGGATATGTCATGATCTCTATCACAGACATCATCGAAACTCCTTTCGATGGATCAGAACTCTTCTGATTCGAACAGCTAGAATGATCGATCATCTAAATCATTCTAATTGCTCCCAAAATCCACCAGTGACACCTAGCAGTATATGGTGGCAACCCATCAGAGCTGAATGCGAACCTCTTGGTGCAGCTACCTGTGTGATTAAGTTCTTCTATCTTGAGCCCCGATTCAGATTAGGGTTAAGGTAAACTCGTCAAACCCTAGTCTCTGTCATATGATATAATCATTCGATTCGAGTCCAATGTGAAAATCTAAATAGAAACTCTTTCTATTATTTCACTCTGCCATGGCCATGGGCTTCAGGACTTGATTCTCATGATTATCATAGGGCTGCTCCTCTACCACCGAGGTAGATAGATTCCATCTTGATGCAATCCAGTTCCTACAATGAACATGCTATAGCCAACATACACCTCAGGGTTCCATATGGCTAGGAGACCGAGTAATGGTGTAGTCAAACTATAACACCCTCAAGGTGAACTGCCGATGCATCTCAGGTCAAAGAACCAGACACACTACTGCAGCATCGAGTCAGTCATTGACGAGAAGGTAGACTCCCTAATGACTACTCGAGGTGGTCACGCTCAGTGCCCTCGTTCTCTAACGAGTACCTGTACTTTTGCTCCGGTGTCTCCACACCGTAGACTCAAGACTCATCTACTAAAGAGAAGCGATCGTACACCAACCTTCCGGATCAATCACCATCCTCGTGATGATCCTATGGTCGGGAGCTGTTTATGAGTTAATAATGATTATTCATGTCTTAAATTTTCAACTCTTGAAAATATGAATTATCATTACCATTAACTCAAAGGATGTATCACAGACACTAAATACACAGGTGTGATAGAAAATAACCCATTTTATTAATTATAGTCAAAATTATAATTTTGCCCCTAGAAGTGTATTACAAGTGTCAGCCAATTCTGGCTTCTAGGGCACATATATCTAACACAATAGTGCTTTTCTGAAGGGATGGGGCTGAGAGAGGCTCGATGATGTAGCAGTCGAGGGAGATATCTTAGCAAAGAGTATTAGGAGGCATCTTAGGAAGATCAAGAGTAGGTCTCAGGGATAGCAAGAAAGTCTCCAAAGCCTTAGGATGAGATAGATGGGTCAGAGCCAGGGCAGAGTTTGAGCTGTAGTTCCTTTGGGCACAACTGAAGCATGGTTGGTACAAGGGTAGAAGAGGAGAAGGCTAGGATGGAATTTTCTAGGATTTAGTCGCTAGATTTAGAAGAATTGGATGAGATCTTAGGTTTTGAAGGTGCCCATAGGTTGTGGAGGTATCCAAGACGGTTTCGGAAAGGGCCATGGAGTACGGAGGGTTCGAAGGGACAACGATGGTGGTCAAGATGCAGCGATAGGCTCGGTAGTGTAGCATTGGATGGTTGGCCTCGAGGGACTCGGGTATAGAGTCAGTTTCTATGGCATCAGATGGACTTTGGGTATAGGTGAAGCTCTATAGTGGTGGCTTCATAGGTGGAGAGAAAATTTAGCATGGATTTAGAGCGGAGGAGTGAAGGAGGATCGACATCTTAGCACCAACACCGATGATGCATAGTTCTAGGTGGAGCAGCATGTGCAGGTTGACAGGCATAGCTTTGAGAAGATTGTGTCATGTGGTACAGCATGTGCTAGTATAGAAATACTATAGGTTCTTCAAGAAAGTTCAGAAAAGATGAAGTAGCCGCTAAGCAGAAGGAATCCTGCAATTCTAGTGTAGTGCTAAGAGCAAGCCAAGGTCTTCAACAGTGGAGGCGGTCATCCCAAAGGCCTCAAGGGTGCACAGCAAGTGAAGAGCATTGGCAGAAGTGATGTTTGCATAAGGGGCTGTCAGGGTGCACAGCGATAGCGAGATCATGCAGGAGGGCATTGCCAAGGGTTTGCCAAGGCTTGGGGGCACCAATGTGGAGATTGTGAGGATTTATGGTGCCTCCAAGCCTTGGAAGGCTACAAGAGGAGCCAGGGTATTAACTCTAGGGAGACTATGATAGGTGTGATCCTACGACTAGGACAGGAGTTATCCTAGGATGGAGGTGGTGTCACTACTACAAAAAAGGGCTATGGTAGTGATTTGTAATCGCTGTCGTAGTCCAAAAAATCATTATCATAGGCTATTGCAGTAGTTTTCTTACCGCTACTACTGCGACTGTCGCCGTAGCTCTATGGCAATGGTTGTTAGAATTGCTGCCATAGATGGTCTATTACAGTGGTTTATAAACCGCTGTAATAGATCGACCTATCGTAGTGATTATATAACCGCTACCATAGAATATCTATAGCAATAGTTATATAACCGTTGCCATGGGTAATCTATAGCAACAGTTTTTTAACCGCTACCATAGGTCTAGTGTAGCGGTTGGCATCGAACCTATGGCAGCGGTTGGCACGGATATGATAGAGATTATAAAATCACTGTCGTAGATCTTGAATAATTAAAAAAAATAAATTTTTTATTTTTTATATATTTTATCTGATAAATATAGATATATAACATAAAAAATTATAATAAATATAAAAATTATTTTGAAATGCTAAAATTTTATTACTGAATAAAATTTATTATAATATTTTTTTAAAAAATAAAATACATCAAAAGTCTCCAAAATCTATATCATCATCATCATCATTGTCACCGAAAGATGAAGCCAGAGCCAGAGCTGGAGCTGGAGATGGAGTCGAAGCTAGAGCTGGAGATGGAGCTGGAGCTAGAGCCGGAACCAGAGCTAGAACTGGAATGCGGGCCAACATATTCTCGATGACTCCAAAACGTGCACTGAACGTCGATATCATGTCTCTTATGATGCCCTTTAGATGAGATGCGTGCTCCTCAGTCAGATCTATCTACATCATAGCATGATCTGCCTGTGCCAACACCTCCTCAAGCTCCTCCCAACTGACGACATAGAAAATCTATGAGGAGATGCTCACCTCGAACCAATAGCTCATCAGCATGTGTCCGAGCCTGCATCGGATCCTCCTAGAGAGCTTAGGCCCCAAGACTTGAGATAGATGGTCATGGGGCCCAGAGGTATCCAAGCCCTCACTTGCGAGCGCATCTAACTAATCCTATAATTATAAATTAAAATAAAAATTAATAAAAAATACTATAATACTAATCATATATACTAATATATTTAATACTTACAAAAATATGCCCGATCGTGGCGTTCATCGGCCTGCCCATCTTGTCCGTATGGTTGGATCGAAAGATCTCACTACGACTGGGCATCACTCCATCTCTCACTAGCTATAACAAAGAACAAATTTATCAAAAAGATGATAAAATATACGGTTGGATCGAAAGATCTCGCTATGGCTGGGCATCACTCCATCTCTCATTAGCTATAATAAAGAATAAATTTATCAAAAAGATGATAAAAAATATGAATTTAATTTATCTAGTAAGATTTAGAATTAATTATCTCTCTATGCACATGATTGGCCATAGACTCACGGCCTAGAGTGTGCGTATACTCCTAGGCTGCACGGTTCTCTCAATTTTGATGGAAGGTAGTCTAACAAGTATTCAAATAAATAATAAATATTTAAAAAATATCTAAATAAAATTTTAAAAATATTGAAAAATTTAAAAGTTAGGAATTTTATCAAGAACTCCTGGCTCCTTCAGTGTCTAACCTGTTAGATATATGTGCCCTAGAAGCCAAAATTGGCTGACACTTGTAATACACTTCTAGGGGCAAAATTGTAATTTTGACTAATATCAATAAAATGAATTATTTTCTATCACATATGTGTATTTAGTGTCTATGATACATCCTTTGAGTTAATGGTAATGATAATTCATATTTTCAAGAGTTAAAAATTTAAGACATGAATAATCATTATTAACTCATAAATTGCGCCCGACCATAGGATCATCACGAGGATGGTGATTGATCCGGAAGGTTGGTGTATAATCGCTTCTCTTTAGTAGATGAGTCTTGAGTCTACGGTGTGGAGACACCGGAGTGAGAGTACAGGTACTCGTTAGAGAACGAGGGCACTGAGCGTGACCACCTCGAGTAGTCATTAGGGAGTCTACCTTCTCGTCAATGACTGACTCGATGCTACAGTAGTGTGTCTGGTTCTTTGATCTAAGGTGCATCGGCAGTTTACCTTGAGGGTGTTATAGACTTGGTCTCCTAGCCAAAGTATCACTATATGCTTCTAAGCAAGGTGATAAACATCATAAATTCACCAATAAAAGTATTAATTTATCAATTAATTTATATTAATTTTTAAGAATTAATAATCAATTTATATATAATTTTTGAAAAATTCATATTTTTATTAATTAAAAAATTAATTAAAAAATAATAAAAATTAATAAAAATTAAAAAATAAAATTTTATTATCAATAGAAAGAGCTCATTTTTTTGATCACAACGAAATAAATTTCAAGTAAAACGGAGCTAAAATGAAAAAGATATGAATTTTTAAAAATATAAAATAAATAAAAATTAAATAAAAAAAAGAAAACGGCTCAGCCGGCTCCGCAAGCCGAGCCACCAAGCCAAGCCGAGCCATCAAGCCGACTCAGCCGTTGAAGCCATCAGCCGGTCCACGATCCAGGCGTGGACCGCCAGCTCAGCAAATTCCGGCGAATCAGAGATTGCCACGTGGTGGACCTAGACCCCTTAAGGGTCTACAGAAATTTATCGCGGCTCACAAGGGTAATTCAGTCTTTTCGTCCGACAACAGCGGCGCTGATTGGTTGCGGTGTGCGGTGCGGCCGGTCCACGCGGTCCATGGGAACAGTTATTGCGCGATCGGACGGATCTGGTTGTTTGCGGTCAGGATCGGACGGCCTGTGGTTGCTTCCGAATTTTATTCAGATACAAACATCACGCGGATCACCATCGGACGGCAGCGCTCGATCCAGGCGATGATCCGACGGTCCAGAACGCTGCCGGCGGCGATCAAGACTCCCGAAGCGCGATTTGCGGCCAGATTTCCTCGATCAAGCGCGATCCAACGGCCAGAATTTAATCCGACCCGATCTGAGCTTATCTGCATCCGATTTTGATGATTTTTGGACCGTTGGATTCCTGTTGAACGGCTGGATTTTATCAGATTTACCAGAGTCATATCTGAGCTATTTTGATTCAAATTTCATCCAAATTTGTTTGTATTTTGATGATTACAAAGGCATTAGTCCCATATTGCCTTTAGAAAAAATATCCAGCCCTCCTAGCTCTATAAAAAGGACCCCAGGCCATCAGAAATTAATATCTCCGATCAAGGTGAAGCTTTGGTACAGGGCGAAGCCAGGCTATGGGTTAAAGGCTGCTTCGAAGCAACGGGTGCCGAGAAGAAGAGCCGAGCTTCTACACCATCTTTCTGCCAATGCCGATCCAAGATCAGAGATCAGGCTATTTTATTTTATTTTTTTCTTTTTAAATTTTATGTATTTAAATTCTAAAATTTTAATTAATAAAAATTTTATTTTTGCATTTTAATTTCTTGCTTTTTATTTTTATTGTAATTTAATTTCTGCACTTTAATTATTACTTTTTATTTTATTGCAAGTAGATGCTAAGATCTAACTAATAGATCTTAGTACCAAATTTAAATTCCTGCATCTTTTAATTTTTGCTTTTAATTTTCCGACTTCACTTTTGATTCTGAAAACTCAAATCCTTTTCTTCTTTTCTTTTCAAAAATCAAAGATTTCAAATCTAAAAACACTACCTTCCCTGTGGATTCGACCCGACTCACTACTATCTACGTATTTTCAATAATTTTAAGAAGTCGGATTAAACTGATAAACACGGTGTCTTAACGACAGCATCGCGTCCCTATCAAGTTTTTGGCGCCGTTGCCGGGGAAGGAATAGATGCTATTTTTTTTCTTTGATTTCTTTGATTTTTTTTTATAAATAAATTATAAATTAAAATTTTTAATATTGCTTACTAATTTTTTTTATTTATTTTGTAGGAAAAAAAAAGAAAACGAAGAAAGAATCAGAAGTTTTGCCTGGTGAGATCAATCCTAACCCTAGTCCTCTTTTCTTTTTATTTATTTATTTATTTATTTTATTTTTAAATTAATTTAAAAAAATATTCATTTAAACCTAATTAAAAGCCTCATGATAAGATTAGAAATCCTAACTGTTTAGAGCATGCATCATATTAGTTTTATTTTTATTTTATTTTTATTTTTATTTTTTTTGGTGATTGCTGGAGGCAAGGTAAGCCTTTCAGAATTCAATTAGTTGCATGCATCTAGTTTAAATTGCATAAAACCCTTTGATTGAAATTTTTTTTTTTTTCATGCATATTCATATTAAATCAAATTAAGGGCACAACCCAATTAAACAAGATAAGGTGGGGATTTGATCACCCTTCCTTAGCCCACAAACAACCAACCAGCATCCTGCATTGACCTAAGCCTTTAATTTTAAAATCAATTAGACATCAACCCTAGGAACTCGAGCTCAATAGGATAAGGAATCCTAAGAGTTGAACCGGGTTAGGATAAGTCAATTTGACTGGTGTCTAGGAAAGTGGTTCAGGGACGATTGGGCCCGAAGGAAGGTGGTTTCTAATTGGTTCCGTTCGCTTACCTGGCCAAGCACAATTGGTGTCTAAGGCAAGCAACGGGGGGACTCCCACCGACCTTACACTTACCTGGCCTAGTTGATTGGCTAATCCTACACTTGGAGGGCTTGAAGGTGACCTTGGCAGTTAGGAGCTGTCTAGATCTAGGATAACCCTTAGTCAGGATTGATTGACCAACTTGATTGCTAACCAACATTCAAACCTAATTAAACCTAATTCTTCTCTTTCTTCTTAGTTCTAGGACTCCTTAGGACCTCTTCTTTAGAACTCTTTTTTCTTTCTTCTCCTTTCTCCTCTAAAAATAAAATAAAATAAAAAAAATTAAACTAACTAAAAAAATAATTAAATTAAATTAAATTAAATTAAAATTAATAAATAAAAATAATTAAAAAAAATTAATTTTTAATATAATAAAATAATAATAATAAAAAAAATAAAAAAAATATTCTAAAAATTTTTAAACCATACATTAGGGTTACACTAATACATGCATGGTAGGAAATCGCTTTTTCTGATTTAGTTGAACTTAATTGAATGGTTGATTCACATTAAACATAATAATCAAATGGCTAATATAAATCTAATAGTCCAAAAATTAGATAAAGTTGACCTTCTTGATCAGAAAATAGATCAACTCCTAACCCTAGGTCAACAATCTCCTCAACAATCTTCTAATTATCAGGAGAATTATTCAATCTGTGCTAGTCCAACCCATCATGTAAGTGAATATCCTATGACTGCACAGTTTCCATATTTTATCCAAGAACAAGTTCAAGCTACTCAAGGATACTCCAAATTGATTAATGACCCATTTTCAAATTCATATAATTCAGATTGGAGTAACTTTAATTTTTCTTGGACATCCCAACAGACTCAGGCTCAGACCCAAATTTCACTTGAGCAAAATTATCAAAATTATGCCTATAATAATGGTCAGCCTAGTCAGTTTAACCAGCCATCATATTATAATCAGCCTTCATACCCACCTCCTCAACAGACCAATCTAGCTGATGATAGATTTAACCAACTTCAACAATTAATTCTAACTCAACAGCAATCTATCGCCAGACTAGAAGCTCAAATAGGACAATTAGTTGAGTCTAACATGAGGAGAGAACTAGATCAACTACCGAACCTACCAATTTCAAATAACCCACCTAATGACCACCAACCACCTGGATTAAATTATCAATCTAATGTTTCATCTAAGAATCTTCAATTTGAGAATACCAAAGTAATTCCTGAACTTAAAAGCTATAGGATTCTTATGGACCCATACCAAGACCAGGTGAGAGAGGCTAGTACTGATGCTAGCCAAAATGAAAATTTAGAGGAACTGGTTAGTACTGAGACTAACCACATAGAAGAACCCAAGCCAGGAATTAGTACTGATGCTAGTTCCAGTTTAAATGAGATAGAAATAAGGGAAAAGAGAATAGATGATTTACCCGAGACTTATAAACCTAATGTCCTATTCCCTTCAACCCTAGAAGCTGGTTCTTCTTATAAAAATCAAAAGGCATGTAATGAAATATCAATGGAGTTGTTTAAGCAGGATCACATTAATTTACCTCCAGAATTAAAACCGCCTTTAGTCACCATTCCAGCACCCATTGAATCAAACTTAACTCCTAAAACTCCATTCATGAGCATTTTAGAAGAACAAATAGGAGTAATTCTTAATAAACATGGGTCTGAGAATGGAATCATAAAATATATCCCAAAAATTAACAGTGAATATATCAATAATGGGATTAAAAATCAACATCAACTTTCTGAGATTGGCAATCCAAAACCATTGGAATTTGTCAATCCAATATTCGACACAGGATAGTGAGCTACATTGTGTCTGGCTGAAGACGGTAAACTTAGCGCTTGTTGGGAGGCAACCCAATATTTAGTTTTTATCTAATTTATCTTATTTTCTTTTTAGGATAATTTGAATAAGTTGGAGGGAGAGCTCAAATTTGTAAAGGCATGTGCTGGACCAAAAAAAATAAATAAATAAATAAATAAATAAAAAATAAAAAATATATATATACTGAGTTAGGTGTATTCTTCCATGTTCTTTATTACATCCTTTATTTTTTCTTCTCCATTGAGGACAATGTCGATTAAGTTGGGGGGAGGAGAAAAATAAAAATTTTAAAATTTTAAGTCCTCGAAAAAGTTAGTATTTAGTATTTAGATACTTGATTATGCTTAAGAATCGAATTAAACTAAGCATTTTTAAAAAGAAAATTGATGCACAGATTCAGAGAATCTATGAGATATTGAGGA
>QRFJ01000533.1:560242-587702 GCA_006176705.1 Cocos nucifera | reverse complement strand
TCATATGAACAAAATTAAATAACTTTATTTTTCATATTTCAGATCTTATTATAACATTTATAACATCAAAAAATAGTAAATAAATTATCTAAAAATTATAACTTAATCAAATTAAATTATGATCATGCAAGACTATACAAAGAACTATTCTATTCTACAACTAATCATGCATCTTGTAGAACTTAAATTTAAATTATTTAATTATTTAATTTTTTGATTTTAGATCTAATCATATTTTATGTGATTTCTAAAATTACCTAATTATTAGATCATAATTAAATTAAAATTAAATCTAAATTATTTATAGAAATCTGGCTTTGATACCAATTGAAAGAAAAAACCAATTTCTCGGGTCATGTTCGTTCAAATCTGATTTGACCAAGAGGAATATTTCAAAAATTTTTCTTAAATCTAAATCAGATCTTATATTTTTCAGATCTAATTTGATGAATTAATAAAATAAAATAAAATAAAATAAATAAAAATTTTATCTTGTTCTTGGGTAATCTTATTACCCAATGATGATCCTACTGATTGCCTGAGGTTCTGGATGTAGCCACGCAATTGCCTGGCCTCTACCGGTATCCACTCGGACAGAATTTGGATATTTCCTTCTCAATCTTTCTTCCAAAGATCAGATCTGGATCTGATCTTGAAGGTCTTCAAAACAACTTTTGAAGATTTGATGTCTCTTGCAGCAATGCTACCTTGTTTCTTTTTTATCGCCTTTCTCTTACCTGGATCGCACCAAACTGAAGTCCAAAGTTTCTTGGGCATGGAGAGGAGAGAGAGGATCAGAGGTAGGCATGGAGGAGAGAGGGAGATGGCTATGTGGCATGGGCAAGGGGAGAATCTCTCTAAACCTAGGCGTAGATATGGTTTATATAGATTCTTCTGCTTACCATGTCATAGTGTCAACAGATCTAAATTATTGGTGTCCCAATGAGATATGATGAATGCATGTTTAGACTGCTTGTAGAATAGTTCTACATAATTATCTAGTATAAAATTTATTTTGATAAGATCAATTTAAATTTAATTTTTTAGATGATTATGAGATAATTTAGATCTAAAAAACATGCATGATATGATTCATGAGATATATGCAAAACATGTTTATAGTTAGATTAATTTTATATATGAGATATATGATGTAGATCTAACTAATTTTATAATTTTTATATTTCTAATTAAGGCGTTCTCCTTGGCCGTCCGATTATAAGAATAAAGTATGGTTTAAATGCCCTCCTCCCATTCGATGGGATGTTCTTATGATGTGTAGGGGTGCTGCGCGTCCGTCCTTAATCAGAAATTCAAAAACTTAATTTTTGTAAAATCCTAGATCCTGAAATCCTAGAATTTTATTTACATATTTTATTTATGAATCCTAAACTTAATTAAGAACTAAGATTATGAAATATGTTAAATCTAAAAATTAAAAATTTTTAGATCTAAGACATATTCATAAAATTGGGTTCAGGCCTGGGTAGCTCAATTAGATCTAAGCGGTTGATCAAACCGAATCAAGAGTTGGTTAGATGGGATTAAGAGTGCTTAAATTGACCAGCCTAATAGGATTAAGTCTAGGTCAAGATCGAATCATATGAGTGATCGATCAAACTAAGATCTAATTTGGCTCAATGGTTAGAGTCTAGATTTTAGGCTAACCCGATTGGTTCTGGCTCAATAATTTGGTATCTAAGATAAGTTTGGCAGATACGACTGACTAATTTTTAATTAGGAGCTACTCAACTCGAATGCATTCTTATCGAGTTAATGGTATATTCCTTCCATCGATCTTACTTACCTGGCCATATTTGTTGGCTCAGTCCTGGTCTGAGGTGGCCAATAATCTGAGCTAACCCATGCCACTAGGTTAGTCATAATTATTATGACTATGTCAGATCTAGTTTAACGAGACCTAAATCAAATCTTCCTAAGAAAAGATTAAGTCTAAGGTCTTCCACCATTGTAGATATGCAGATTCTTTTCGGGGTTGATTGTTCTCGATTGGTTACAGAGGTTCAATTGCTCCTGGAAAGATGCAACCATGTCTATTAGGCATTGGTTGCTACAGGCTGGAGGATAAATTGGGTTCAATATTTCTGAATATGGTGAGAGATCAAATTAAGAATCCAATCTGTGCAAATGGTGGGTCTAACTTAACTAAGGAAAGATCAATATTCTAGGCACGATGAGATTCATGAATTAAAGACCAAGTTTGAGTGTACCATTATTAGAGAATCATTGAATAAGAGTTGTTCACTCATTGGCTAACCCATCATCAATAATTGTTAGGTGAGGTGATGAGTCAGTTAGTGGGATCGCACCATCCACTAAAAATCATTAATCGTGGAGAGGGCCTTTAAACCCCTACACATCATAAGAACACCCCATCGAATGAAAAAAGAGGGCCTTTAAACCCTTCTTCGTTCTTATGACCGGACGGCCAAGAGGAATGCCTTAATCAGGAACATGCAATATTACAAAACAGTTTTAGATCTATATCATATATCTCATATACAAATTAAATCTAATCATGGCATATTTTATATACATCTCATGTATCGAATCATGCATGTTTTCAGATCTAAATTATCTCATAATAATCTAAAAAATTAGATTTAAATTGATCTAATCAAAATAAATTTTAATCTAGATAATTATGTAGAACTATTCTACAACTAGTCTAGACATGCATCAATCATATCTCATATGATATTTAAAAATTAAATAATTTTATTTACTATTTTTTAGATGTTATTATAACCATTATAATATCAAAAAATAGTAAATAAATTAGATCTAAAATATGATTTAATCAAATTAAATTAAAACATGCAAGACTATTCTATAGAACTATTCTATTTTAGAACTAGTCATGCATATTTTCTAATCTTAGATCCAAATTATTTAATTTTAATTTTTTTTTATTTTAGATCTGATCACATCTCATGTGACATCTAAAATTCATTTATTTTTTAATTAAAATAAATTTAAAATTAGATCTAAATACTTTTAGAACCTTGGCTCTGATATCAGTTGAAAAAAAATTCTGATTTTTCGGACCAGGTTCGTTCAGATCTGATCAGATCAAGAGATATATTTTAAAAAAATTTTTCTTTGATCCAGATCAGATCTAAGATATTTTAGATTTAATTATTATTATTTTAAAAATTAAAATAAAATTAGATAAATTAAATCAATTTAATTTACCTTGAAGTGGGTAATCCTATTACCCGTTGATGATCCTGTAAGCAGCGGAAGGTTCTGGATCTAGCCACGCAAGTGCCTGGCCTCTACCGGTATCCACTTGGACTGGAATCTGGAGATCCTCTTCTTCTCTATCACGTCTTCCAAAAATTAGATCTGGATCTGATCTGGAGGATCTTCAAAACTCCTTTTGAAGATCAGCAGTCGTCCTTTGCAGCAGCGCAGCCTTCTAGCTTTCACTCACCTTTCTCTTATCTAGATTGCACCAACCAAGGTCCAAAACCCTTTTGAACGTGGAGAGAAGGAGAAGATGCTTTGGCATGGAGGAGGAGAGGAGAAAAGGCCTTGGGGCGTGGAGATCTCAATTAATTCAGATACCTCTTTGAGTTGGGTGCAGGGTCTTATTTATAGACTAACTATGATCCAACTCCTCTTCTTCCCAACCAATCACAACTCTTTGTGAAATCAGATCTAAATCTGATTGGTGGAAATAGAGTCCCCTAGATTCCTCCTTAGAGGATGCCTAAGATCAGTCAAAGTTGGTTCTTAGGAGAACTCTAATTGAAATCCAAAAAAGAGATGGAGTCCCTGTCCAACAGGGACTCCTGGGCGCCTCCAGCTTGGGCACACGCCAAGGGTGGCGTGCGCCCTCTCTCTTGCCAGGTTCTGGCAGGGGGACAGGCCCCCACCAGCTCTTCCAATAGGTGCATGACACGTGGACAGAAGTCAAAGTGTCAATGGTCAATATTTGACCAGTCAAAGGTAGACTTTTGACCAAAGTCAAAGAACGAGAAATGGCAGGTGACCAAAAATGGTAGGTAATGTCTTACAAAATAAGACAACCTTTTCTGACTTGGACAACCTCCAGTCAGACCATATGAAGGCCTCTGATTGAGCACAAACTCCTTTGGCTCAGTCAGGACAACTTATTTATGATAGCAAAAGAAGAACGTTAGGTTCAATCGAGTGCTAGCATGATTTTCTTGAACCTAATTGAATCTCATTCAGATCAATTGAACTAGATCAGTTCAATTGATGATCACCAGATTCAAACCCTTATTTGTGTGACCCAGTTAGGTTCAGTTCTGTATGGTAATGGGATATGTCATGATCTCTATCATCGACATCATCGAAACTCCTTTCGATGGATCAGAACTCTTCTGATTCGAACAGCTAGAATGATCGATCATCTAAATCATTCTAATTGCTCCCAAAATCCACCAGTGACACCTAGCAGTATATGGTGGCAACCCATCAGAGCTGAATGCGAACCTCTTGGTGCAGCTACCTGTGTGATTAAGTTCTTCTATCTTGAGCCCGATCAGATTAGGGTTAAGGTGAACTCGTCAAACCCTAGTCTCTGTCATATGATGTAATCATTCGATTCAAGTCCAATGTGAAAATCTAAATAGAAACTCTTTCTATTATTTTCACTCTGCCATGGCCATGGGACTTCTGGACTTGATTCTCATGATCATCATAGGGCTGCTCCTCTACCACCGAGGTAGATAGATTCCATCTTGATGCTATCCAGTTCCTACAATGAACATGCTATAGCCAACATACACCTCAGGATTCCATATGGCTAGGAGATCGAGTAATGGTGTAGTCAAACTATAACACCCTCAAGGTGAACTGCCGATGCACCTCAGGTCAAAGAACCAGACACACCACTACAGCATCGAGTCAGTCATTGATGAGAAGGTAGACTTTCTAATGACTACTCGAGGTGGTCACGCTCAGTGCCCTCATTCTCTAACGAGTATCTGTACTCTCGCTCCGATATCTCCACACCATAGACTCAAGACTCATCTACTAAAGAGAAGTGATTGTACACCAACCTTCCAGATCAATCACCATCCTCGTGATGATCCTATGGTCGGAAGCATTTTATGAGTTAATAATGATTATTCATGTCTTAAATTTTCAACTTTTGAAAATATGAGTTATCATTACCATTAACTCAAAGGATGTATCACAGACACTAAATACACATATGTGATAGAAAATAACCCATTTGATTATAGTTAAAATTATAATTTTGCCTCTAGAAGTGTATTACAAGTGTCAGCCAATTCTGGCTTCTAGGGCACATATATCTAACACTTATAACTGTATAAAATTTGGTCAGAAATGTAATTATACCTTAAGCTGTTGATACATTTAGTGGAGGAACTGATCTTGAATTGTCCATCATCAATGACGTTGATAGACACATGATTGATCTAAATAATTCTGATGCTTGTCCATTTCTTTTTGTATGCTACTTTCATAGGGAACTGATGAGGATTCTCAGAGTTTTTCTATAATTTTTCATTGGGGAGATATGAAGTTATATTATGACCCAAGGTTTCCTATCCAATCAGCCTTCTGATATTAGAATTATCATCTCATCTCAATGAACAACTAATGTTACTATAATTGATAGGTTGAAAAAAACATAACACCTAAAGTAATTATTAGAGCTACATAGTGAATGTTATTAAAAATTTTGATGTTTGTTCAGTGGCCACATAAACTTATGTCTCTTTGTCCTGAAAAATCGTTGCATGACTTTTAAAAAAAAAATTCTAGACAAGTCCGCATTTGTTCTATGGTGTACAAATCACTTTTGTCCAATATAAGTAATTTAAAAAGCATATTCAAGAATTAAGAGAGAATTTCAGAGAGAGAGAGAGAGAGGAACTACTGTTATAACTTGCTAAGATAATAAATTATCTTTCTTGAAATATCTCCAACTTAAGAAACTTTACAAGCTTGACTTCTGCAGAGCAGCCTTGATTTAAGAATCTACGATGATGGAAATCTGCTGTTGGATTGTCATTTATGATATTTTTTTGATATTTAGCTTTTGTGTTTAGGATTGGTGCTTTCTTCAAGAAAAAATGTCAGGCGATTTAACAGAAGCAAGTAACCTTACCAGCGATAGAGAAATTTCTGCGCACCTCCTGCAGTGGTGTAGAGAAACCATCTATGGTAGGTTATGGTAGCTTTATATAGCAACCCAGAATTTTCCTTCGAGGTCTGAGTTTCCAAGCTCTCGCTTATCACAATTTCGTTAGAAGGAAAGAAAATAAAGAATGATGTAGGAGAAAGGAACAACGATAAGAAGATCAAAACCCTTCCAGTAGCAACCCAAGTAGTTCCCTTGAATGTCATAAAAGCCTAAGGTCAAGCAATTTTGTGGATTTGGGTTCTTGAAACTCTAATTTCCTATGGATTCTTCGGCAGCAACATTAATCATAGTGAAGAAATTCAAGAAACCCTAAAGAAAATAATCTAGAAAAAAGAAAAAGCCAAGTAATTAGAAAGCAGAGCAGGCGAAGATGAAGAGGGAAGCTCAGATTCACCAAGTGATCTGCAACTTAAAAATCAAAACGGCTGCAAACGGTTGCCTGCAAAAGAACAGCAGCAGACCATCCAAAAGCTCTCCCAATTTGAGAAACAAAGATGGAGAAAAGCAAGAGAGAAAGGAAGCACGCAGAGAGAGGGAGGAGGCAGAGGCTTCTTTACCGATGCCTGAGAAGTCTGGTTTTGGGGAAGGGGATGGGCCTTTATTTATATTTACATGCTTGCCCATGGAGCCGTTATAAGTTTGCTTACGTGTTAAGCCACGCAAGCGCTAGATAGCTGTATTCACTGCCAAATTTCTCGTGACTCAAAATTGTGACCGCTAACGAGTTCGCATTGCCAACTCAGAACCCACGGAGAAATCCAAATCGTTGAGGGTCGGCTTACGAGCGTTGGAAGAACTCCATCATGATGCTTTAGTAGTGGAATTCTAATATGTGATAGTAGCTTTAGTAGTGGAATTCTCAATTTTAGAGGTGGTAGTTTCCTAACTAGTTTTCCATCTAAAAGCACTAGGATTAGAAATTTTAGCAATAGAATATAATCCTAATAGGATCAATCATTAGTACATCCATATAGGAGGCCACTCAATCTACGGTACCATTTATATAGCATGTTACCATGGCTCTATCATCTGTCTAGCTGCTTTTGATGCTGTTATTCTTCAACAAGCATGCCACGCGTGTTTTTGCTACCATCATGCTTCTATCTTCAGTATATTACTCACCATATGTTCAAGTTGCCGGCACAACTATTTATTACTCTTTCTATGTCAACTTGATGCTTCATCCGGTGGCTAATTGGCTTCTCTAAGTTCGTTATGTCTGCCTGCTCTTCATTTCACTGGAATTTGTACTACCTTGCTCGAGCATGCTGGACTCAAACTGCAAGGAGCGAGCTGCTACGTTCATATGGCCCATGGCATGCTTTTTCCTTTGTTGTGATTCAACTACCTGTCCTTTTGGTTCTCCAACAGGACACATATGTTCAATTACTCACTGCAAGTATTTCTGGATCGCTTAATCTTTTTACGAGATGCTTGCTTTCTCAAACTACCTCTTCTAAGCCCCCTTATAATGGACTTTGTTGTTCACACCTGTTTTCTAGGTTTATAATTCTAGTTATAAACCTGGCCTCGTGGTTTTGCACTCAGGATCTTCGCACTTCTTGAATCTGAGCGGCCCCAAAAGGATGCTAGATAAAGGGATCGATGCTGGTCCCAAACGCCTCTCTCCTTGGCGAAGGCAAACGCGTGCGTTGGGGATTGTGGGTTGGCAATTTTTTCTTGGGACTTTATTAATAATAATAAAGCCTAGTGATACTTTTGACAAATAGTACGTACGCACAAACGGCTAAAATTATAATTTTAGATATAGTTGACAATCAATTTTATGATCAATTTTATTAATAAAAAATTTAAAAATAATTAATAATTAATTTTATGATCATTGTATTAATAAAAATATATTTTATTAAATTTAGAGATCGATTTTAGTAATCAATTTTGTAATTAATTTTAAAAAATAAAATATTATAAAATTTAAGTTATTTTTTTATTTTTTGATCGTTAAATTGATTGTAAAATTTTGTGACCAAAGTTTTTACAATCGATTTAAATCGATCGTACAATAAATTAGCAAGTAATTTTCTTAAGGACCATTGTAACATTCTTTATAAAAGAAATAAAATTGTAAGTAGTTTTCTTATTAACGATCTTTATCAGTTACATATTGATATATCTATTTTTAATATCGAGCAAAATGTGAAAGCCATAAAATCGAAACGACCTAGGAATAGTCCAAATGATAGGTATCTATGACACCTAAGACCGGATCATATAGCAGAAGATAGGGTCAACAAATTAAAAAAAATGGGACTATTGAGTCCATTGACTTTCGAGTCATATCCAACTTATGAATCTTATCTTCAAGGCAAAATGACTAAACTCCCTTTTGTAGGACATGGGGAAAGGGCCATAGATCTCCTTGCCCTAGTACATACTGATGTGTGCGGCCCATTTGATGTGCCGGCTAGAGGCAATTTTATCTACTTCATTACCTTTATCGATGATCTGTCTAGGTATGTATATGTGTATCTTATGAGACACAAGTCTGAAGCTTTTGAAAAGTTCAAAGAATTCAGACATGAAGTAGAAAAACAAACTGAAAAATCCATTAAGGTTCTCGATCAAATCGAGGAGATGAATACCTTAGCCGAAAATTTCTAGACTATCTCAAGGATAATGGCATAGTCTCTCAATGGACTCCACCAGGAATACCTCAACTCAACGGGGTTTCAGAATGGAAAAATCGGACTTCTATTAGATATGGTCCGATCCATGATGAGCTTCACAGACCTCCCTGATTTTCTTTGGAGACACTCATTGTTAACTTCAATTTATCTACTGAATAGGGTTCCTTCTAAGACCGTTCCTACCACATCGTATGAGATATGGCACGGTAAGAAACCAAGTCTGAGTCATCTCAGAATTTGGGGTTGTCCGGCTCATGTCAAAAGACAACAAGCGGACAAGTTAGAGTTTAGGTCCTTTAGAGCTCGATTCATAGGATATCCTAAAGAGTCATTAGGATACTATTTCTACATTCCAGAAGACCACAATGTGATTGTGAGTCGACATGCCATCTTTCTTGAAAAATAGTTTATTCAAGATAGCGGCATTGGAAAAGCAGATTCAAGCTTGATGAGAAAGTCTTCACAAGTAGCAACGAGCTAAGGACCAAATGGAACCAAATCAGGTTGAGCCAATAAGAATCACTACCTCCCTCACCTCGTAGATCGGAAAAGAGTTTTTCCCGTCCCCCTGAAAGATACTTAGGTATTATTTCAGAGGAAAGTAGAGAAAATGTTCCTTATAGGTAATGGTGCTCATGGTGATGATCCCAAAACCTACAATGAGGCGATATCAGATATCGACTCCGAGAAATGGCTAGAGGCAATGCAGTCAGAAATTGACTCGATGCACTCAAACCAAGTCTGGACCTTGGTAGATCCACCAGAAGGTATAGTACCTATTGGGTGTAAATGGATCTTCAAGAGAAAGATTGGTGCAGATGGAAAATGTGGAGACATTCAAGGCTAGATTAGTGGCAAAAGGTTATAGTCAATGCGAAGGCATTGACTATCAGGATACCTTTTCCTCAGTAGCTATGCTAAAATCCATCCGCACATTGCTTGCTATTGCAGCCTATTTCGATTATGAAATATGGCAAATGGACGTGAAAATGGCATTCTTAAATGGATATCTTGAGGAAGATATCTATATGGAACAGCCGCTAGGTTTCACATCCAGTGATACTGATCACAAGGTTTGCAAGCTGCAAAGGTCCATATATGGACTTAAGCAAGCATCTCGGAGCTGGAACACTCATTTCAATGATGTGATCAAAATGATTTGGTTTCATCAAAAATGAAGAGGAACCATGTATCTTCAAAAAGGTCAGTGGGAGCGCTGTTGTCTTCCTCGTATTGTACGTGGATGACATCCTCCTTATTGGAAATGATATTTTCATGTTGACAACAGTCAAAATATGGTTGTCCAAAAAATTCTTCATGAAAGACCTAGGTGAAGCATCCTTTATTCTAGGAATTAAGGTCTATAGGGATAGACCGAATAGGATGCTAGGACTTTCACAGAAGATGTACATAGAGGAAGTACTAAAGAGGTTTAGTATGGAAAACTCTAAGAGGGGATTAATACCCTTCAGACATGGTATTCATCTTTCCAAGAAGATGTGCCCTAGCACACCTGAGGAAATAGAATGCATGAGCAAGATCCCTTATGCTTCTGCAATAGGGAGCCTCATGTATGCCATGCTATGTACACGACCTGATATAGCCCATGCTGTGAGTGTCACAAGCAGATATCAGTCAAATCCAGGTGAAGAACACTGGACTTCTGTGAAATGTATCCTTAAGTACTTGAGAAGAACTAAGGATATGATGTTGGTTTTTGGTAATGGAGAACTCCAAGTCCAGGGATATACAGACTCGGATTTTATGTCCGATATAGATGATCGAAAGTCGACATCTGGGAGTCTGTTTGTGTGCAATGGTGGTGCTGTCAGTTGGAAGAGTTTCAAGCAGATAGTGATAGCAGATTCCACCATGGAAGCAGAATACATCGCTGCATCAGAAGCTGCGAAGGAGACATTCTGGTATAAGAAGTTTGCCACAGAAGATTCGGAGTGATGCCATCAGATGCCATTCCTCTATACTGCGACAACAATGGCGCCATAGCCCTTGCTAAGGAGCCGAGGTCTCACCAAAATTCAAGCACATTCGAGCGGCGATACCACCTCATCCATGATTACCTCGAGAAAGGATTACGTCGAGGTCAAGAGAGTCGACTCCTGCAGATAATGTGGCAGACCCACTCATACAAAGCCATTGGGCCAGCAGAAGATCGAAGCCCACCTTGAGAAGATGGGAACTTAGATTTGTAGCCAATTGGCTTTAGGACAAGTGGGAGATTGTTAGATATGTGTGCCCTAGAAGCCAGAATTGGCTGACACTTGTTAATACACTTCTAAGGGCAAAATTATAATTTTGACTATAAATAATAAAATGGGATTATTTTCTATCACATATGTGTATTTAGTGTCTGTGATACATCCCTTGAGTTAATGGTAATGATAATTCATATTTTCAAGAGTTGAAAATTTAAGACATGAATTTTCATTATTAACTCATAAAATGCTCCTGACCATAGGATCATCATGAGGATGGTGATTGATCCGAAAGGTTGGTGTACAATCGCTTCTTTATAGTAGATGAGTCTTGAGTCTATGGTGTAGAGACACCGGAGCGAGAGTACAGGATACTCGTTAGAGAACGAGGGCACTGAGCGTGACCACCTCGAGTAGTCATTAGGAAGTCTACCTTCTCATCGATGACTGAGCTCGAAGCTGCAGTGGTGTGTCTGGTTCTTTGACCTGAGGTGCATCGGACAGTTCACCTTGAGGGTGTTATAGTTTGACTACACCATGACTCGATCTCCTAGCCATTCAGAATCCTGAGGTGTATGTTGGCTATAGCATGTTCATTGTAGGAATTGGATTGCATCAAGATGGAAAATCTATCTACCTCGGTGGATGAGGAGCAGCCCTATGATGATCATGAGAATCAAGTCCATAAGCCCATGGCCATGGTAGAGTGAAATAATAGAAAGAGTTTCTATTAAGATTTTCACATTCGGACTTGAATCGAATGATTAATTCATATGATAGAAATTAGGGTTTGACGAGTTCACCTTAACCCTAATCTGATCGGGGCTCAAGATAGAAGAACTTAATCACACAGGTAGCTGCACCAAGAGGTTCATTTTTCAGTTCTGATGGGTTGCCACCATATACTGCTAGGTGTCACTGGATGGATTTTGGGAGCAATTAGAATGATTTAGATGATCGATCATTCTAGTTGTCTGAATCAGAAGAGTTCTGATCCATCGAAAGGAGTTTCGATGATGTCGATGATAGAGATCATGACATATCCCATTACCATATAGAACTGAACCTAACTGGATCACACAAATAAGGAGTTTGAATCTGGATATCATCAATTGGACTAATCCAGTTCAATTGATTTGAATTAGATTCAATTAGGTTCAAGAAAATCGTGCTAGCACACGATTGAAGCCTAACGTTCTCCTTTCAACTATCATTAAATAGTTGTCTCGACTGAGCCAAATATGTTTGTGCTCACTCAGATACCTTTACTTGGTCTGACTGGAGCTTGTCCAGATCAGAAAAGGATTGTCTTAATTTATGAGATAAATTTGAGACAACACCTGCCATTTTTCGTCACCTGCTAATTCTTGTCTTTTGACTTTGGTCAAACATTGACCTTTGATACTTAGACATCTGCCCATGTGTCATGCACCCATAGGAGAGCAGATGGGGGATTTGTCCTCCTACTAGAAAGAGGAAAGGAGGGGGCGCACTAGGATGGCTCCTTTGACCAGTCATGGGACTCCAGGTTGCTTCTTGGATTAAACTTAGGTGGCCCTAAGACTCTAGACTTTGACCAGTCTTGGCGCCACCTAAGGATGTTGAAGAGGGGCTCTCATCTGATTGGATCAGATGATGTCATCCCATCAATCAGATTTAGATCTGATTGCACGAAGAGATGTGATTGACCGGAATGATATGGCATTGCATAGCGCAGCAAAGTCTATATAAACCTTGTTTGTGCCTAGCTTTAGAGAGGTTCTCTCCTTGCCCATGCCACATAGCCATCTCCCTCTCTCCTCCACACCTACCTCTGATCCTCTCTCTCCTCTCCACACCCAAGGAGCTTTGGGCTTCAGTTTGGTGTGATCCAGGTAAGAGAAAGGTGACAAGAAAGGAAGAAGGCAGCACTGCTGCAAGAGACAACATCGGATCTTCAAAAATTATTTTGAAGATCTTCAAGATCAGATCCAGATTAGATCTTTGGAGGAAAGATTGAGAATGAGGAGATATCCAAATTCTATCCAAGTGGATATCGGTAGAGGCCAGGCAATTGAGAATGAGGAGATATCCAAATTCTATCCAAGTGGATATCGGTAGATGAGTCTTAGATCTACGGTGTAGAGACACCAGAGCGAGAGTATAAGTACTCGTTAGAGAATGAGGGCACTGAGCGTGACCACCTCGAGCAGTCATTAGGAAGTCTACCTTCTCATCAATGACTGGCTCGAAGTTGCAGTTGTGTATCTGATTCTTTGACCTGAGGTGCATTGATAGATCACCTTGAATGTGTTATAGTTTGACTACACCATGACTCGGTCTCCTAGCCATTCAGAATTCTGAGGTGTATGTTGGCTATAGCATATTCATTGTAGGAATTGGATTGCACCAATAGAAAATCTATCTACCTCAGTAAATGAAGAGTAGCCCTATGATGATCATGAGAATCAAGTCCATAAGCCCATGGCCATGGCAGAGTGAAATAATAGAAAGAGTTTCTATTAAGATTTTCATATTGGACTTGAATCGAATGATTAATCATATGACGGATATTAGGATTTGACGAGATTACCTTAACCCCAATCCAATCGGAGCTCAAGATAGAAAAACTTAATCACATAGATAACTGCACCGAGAGATTCATTTTCAGCTTTAATGGATTGCTACCATATGCTGCGAGGTGTCACTGATGAATTTTGAGAGTGTTGGGGATAAACCCCGCTCCTACCGAAGTTCAG
Source organism: Cocos nucifera (assembly GCA_006176705.1). Classification (NCBI taxonomy): domain Eukaryota; kingdom Viridiplantae; phylum Streptophyta; class Magnoliopsida; order Arecales; family Arecaceae; genus Cocos; species Cocos nucifera. Next base: position 573,934 of record QRFJ01000533.1, on the reverse strand, counting down.
TTCGGTGCTTAGCTTAACGCAACTGGTAGCCATGGAAGAGCTTCAGCGGTCGGGTCTTAGCCAAATTCCTCCATGCTTTCCCTTCGGTCGGACTTCTTCAAAAGCCAAACTCTTACAATCGACCGAGCTTCTCAACGATCGAGCTCCTTCAGACTCCTCAGCGGTCGAGCTTCAGTCGGATTTCCGCAAGAGCCAAACTGATCAGCGGCCGAGCTCCTTCGAACTCCCAGTGGCCGAGCCTTAGCTGAACTCCTTCAGCTGACCGAACTCCTCAGTGATCGAGCTTCGGTCAGACTCTCGTGAAAGCCTGAACTTCCTCCAAGCTTTTTCTTCGATCGAACTTCTTCAGGAGCTGGACTCCTCCCGGACATCCCCTTCGATCGAACTGCTTAGCGGTCGAGCTCCTTGGAACCCCTTCAGCCGACCGAACTGCTTATCGATCGAGCTCTTTAGACTCTCAGTGGTCGGGCTTCAGCCAAACTCCTTGGACTCTCAGCGATCGAGCTTTAGCCAAACTCCTACAGCCGATCGAGCTTCAGTCGGACTCCCGCAAGAGCCGAACTCTCTCTGCGTCCCTCCAGCCAGACGAGAGCCGAGCCCTCTCCACACTCCTCCTGTCGAACTCCTTCCGAGCTTCCCTCGGCTGAACTCCTTTAGGGATCCAAATTCCTCTGGAATGGATACACACCAAACTTCATCGATCAATGCCCGCTTTCTCAGAGCCACGGCTATCAAATCTGGATGAACTATCGCCATCAGTCTACCACAGGCGACATGATCAGACGACATGGCCACCACTACTGGCAACTCTCTCCGTAATCAGTCCCATGCGGCCCACGACCCATCAGCATGGCCGTCACCATCCGCTTGACGACGTCTTTCCCTCCGTATCGAACTCCATGCAGCCCCGAGCGGCCTGTGGTCGGACAATATAGCCATCAACATTAATCAAGCTCGACATATAAAAAGGACCCTCCAGATATGCTAACTCTAATATTTAATCTCTAAGCTTTAAACTCTAAGCTCCACGGAACTCATTCCTGAGCACTCCATTCCTGTTGGCCAGAGCTGACTTGATCGTCGGAGGATCCTGCTGGAGCCACCCCCCCACTGACTCCGGATGGGACTTTATTTTGCAGGTCTTCGACATGATCTCATCCACCTCCGCTCCAATTGATTTTGAAGACGATCAGATTCTGTACCAATAGATTAGCGCTAGAGGAAGGGCACTGAACCTCCGAGGTTCTCTTATTCTTAAAGGAGTGCTCGGCGACGATATCTCTCTTTCCTCTCTGGAGATATCTCTTCTTCCTCTCTGGAGTTCTTTCCCCGGAAGAAAATGCCTCCCAAAAAAACTTCGACTCAACGATCGACGGCCTCCACGGCCCGATCCTATCCAGACCCATCTGTTCCTGCTTCAGCCTCGGTAGCTCAGATTTCACCTGTACCCATGGTGGATGTGGAGCAGTTCAACCTGCTTGTCCAATAGGTTCGTGGCCTCACAGAGGTAATGCAGGCCATGCAGCAGCCTCCGACGATGACTCCACCAGGAAGCCCACCATCCGGATGTTGGAAATCGATCTCAAGAAAGAGTACTCAGGCTGGCGTACCCACCTCCCCTCAAAAAGGAAAATAGAGAGTCGGGGATCCATATTCGGATCATGATTCTCCTCTGGAGGAGATCTTTCCCGTTTATAGTCGGAAGTCCCCCAAGATCGACAACCAGAATGATGCCCTTGATCACAGACTATGAAAGATGGACCGACGGATTGAAGAGCTCGATCACGTGGCCCCGGCTCATCATGCCGATGCCCGCATCGATCTTCCTTTCTTCCTCCAGATTATGCAAGAGCCCATTCCACCGAACTTTGAGCTCCTTCAACTTGAAAGCTACGATGGAACTTCTGATCCGGTTGATCATCTGAAGGCCTTCTGTATCATGATGCTACTCTACGGTGCTTCAGACACCATACTGTGCCAAGCTTTTCCATCTACCTTAAAGAGAGTAGCTAGAAACTGGTACTCGACGTTGAAGTCGGATGCGATCTTCTCTTTTGATCAGATGAATCATCAGTTCGTAGCCTACTTCATCAACAATCGACGTCCGCACCGAAGTTCGGATTCTCTGATGAATGTCAAACAGAAGTAGGGAGAATCCATCCGGACTTATGTCATCCGATTTAATGCCACGGCATTGGAGGTCCAAGATCTGGACCAGTCTGTTGCGATGGCCGCACTCAAAGACGGCCTTTAGAAGAATAACTTGCTGTTCTTCCTGGAGAAGAAGTATCCTAGGGACTTCGTCGATCTATTGGCTCGGGCCGAAGGTTATGCCCGAGCTGAAGATGCCTTCAAGGCCAAGGATAACGAAGAAAAGTTGAGTGAAGCTCGGCCGCATTCTTGGACTCCCACTCGAGCCCGGGAGCGTGAAAGCCCCGATAAAGGGAAGCCCCTAAGATTTCATAGGAAGTGGAATGAAGTTCGGCCGTGCCCGCAACCACCCCAGTGCGATCGAGGTCGAACTCCCCCTCGAGCTCGCCAGCCAGGAAGTCTGAACAAAGAAGCATGAAGTCCTCCCGATGAAAGCTTCATAGAAGGTCGAACTCGCCCTCGAGTATGTCTTCAAGGAAGCTCCTATAAAGAATTTACAAGAGGTGGAATGAAGTTCGGGCAAGCCAGGCCGAGCTCCCCCTCGAGCTCGCCATCAAGAAAGTTTCGACTAAGAAGCATGAAGTTCTCCCACAGAAGGTTTCACAGAAAATTCGACTGCGCTCACGACCTCCCCAGCACAAGCAAGGCCCGAACTCCTCGAGCTCACCACCAAGAAAGTCCCGACAGAAGGGCGTGAAGAAGTCCCCCTCAACGCTCCTCAAACTCAAATTCTCACGGAAGTTAAGAACCAACTGTCAAGACCAGAAAGACTCTGGCCTCTCCCAAACAAGCACGATCGAAGCAAGTACTGCCTCTACCATCGCGACCACGGCCACGACACTGAGGAATACATTCAGCTCCGAGACAAAATTGAGGAGCTCGTCAGAAAGGGGCGATTAGATAAATTTCTTCAATGCTAGTCTGAAGTAGGAGAAGACCGGCCAACGACGCTGCCGTAACCAGAAATAAGAAGGTCGGCCGCCTCACGGCATCATCAACATCACCCCAGGGAGGAGCTTGGTACATCGGCAATTCGTCGTCTCCCAGCGACAAAGCCAAGAGAAGCTTGCTCCAAATTGAGAAGGCCAGCACGAGATAGAGGAGGTCGTCCGACCTGGGCCTTGCTGCCCAAGGGAACTCGGAGGAACAATGCCCCCACGACTCTAAAATGGAAATGTGCTGCTAGTAACTTTCCCTCGGTAAAATTCTTTCCATTCAATAATATTGTTTCTAGGTGCAAAAACTATGTGATGACAGGAAAGAAACGAGCAAAAGTGGCCCATTAGGAACAGAAGGAGAACCTCATCCTAGTGCAAGCAAAGTCGAAGGCCTCATTCATCTTAGACGAGATGGGGGAAGAGGCACGGACGATGATTCATATGTGCCCCCATAGCCCGTTAGGAACAGGAGGAGAACCTCATCCTAAAGCGAGCAAAGTCGAAGGCCTCGTTCACCTTAGACGAGATGGGGGGAGAGACGCGGACGATGGTCCATATGTGCCCCCACAGCCCATTAGGAATAGAAGGAGGAACCTCATCCTAATGCGAGCAAAGTCGAAAGCCTCATTCACCTTAGACGAGATGGAGGAAGAGGCGCGGACGACGGTCTGAGTGTGCCCCCATAGCCCGTTAGGAATAGGAGGAACCTCGTCCTAACGCAAGCAAAGTCGAAGGCCTCGTTCACCTTAGACGAGATGGAGAGAGACGGACGACAGTCCGAATGTGCCCCCATAGCCCGTTAGGAACAGGAGGAGAACCTCGTCCTAACGCGAGCAAAGTCGAAGGCCTCGTTCACCTTAGATGAGATGAGGGGAGATGGACGACGATCCGAATATGCCCCCACAGTCCGTTAGAAAAAGAAGAAGAATCTCATCCTAACGTAAGCAAAGTTGAAGGCCTCGTTCACCCTAGACGAGATGGAGGGAGAGGCACGAACGACGGTCCGAAGGTGCCCCCATAGCCCATTAGGAGCAAGAGGAGAACCTCGTCCTAACGTGAGCAAAGTCCAAGTCTGAGCTTCGAAGTCTACAGGAGATAGGATCTCCATCAACCTCGGCCCGAGCGATTGAGACAACCTCGGCTAGAGCATCTGAGACAACATTGGCCGTAGGAGATAACATCTCCCCCGAGGATCCGCGACAACCTCAGCCAAAGTGTCCGAGACAACCTCGATCAGAGATAAGATCTCTCCTGAGCGCCCAAGCCAACCTCAGCCAGAGATAAGATTGGAGACAACCTCGGCCAGAGATGAGATCTCTTTCGAATGACCGCATCAATTTTAGCTACAGATCAGATCTCTTCCGAGCATCCGAGCCAATCTCGGCCAGAGATAAGGTTTCTCCCGAGCGCCCGAGCCAACCTCGGTCGAAGATGAGATTGGAGACAACCTCGACCAGAGATGAGATCTCTCCCGAGTGACCGCGTCAACACAAGCTGCAGATCAGATCTCTTCCGAGCACCTGTATCGACTTTGTTTGGAGATGAGATCTCCTCTCGAGCTCCAACCTAAACCAGCACGGAGCCCGGAAGAGAACTTCGACAGTCGCCTTTTCTACACTCCCTTCCTTCGAGTTTCGAACTTGAGAGTGGGGGGACTATTGTTGGAAATAAACCTCGCTCCTGCCGAAGTCCAGTTCGGTGCTCAGCTTAATGCAACTGGTAGCCACGGAAGAGCTTCAGCGGTCAGATCTTAGCCGAATCCCTCCAAGCTTCCCCTTCAATCGAACTTCTTTAGAAGCCAAACTCTTACAACCGGTCGAGCTTCTCAGCGGCCGAGCTCCTTCGGACTCCTCAACGGTCGAGCTTCAGTTGGATTTCTGCAAGAGCCAAACTGATCAGCGACCAAGCTTCTTCGGACACCCAGCGACCTGGCCTTAGCCGAACTCCTTCAGTCGATCGAACTCCTCAACAATCGAGCTTCGGTCAGACTCCTACGAGAGCCTGAACTCTCTCCAAGCTTTTCCTTCGGTCGAACTTCTTCAGGAGCTGGACTCCTCCCGGACATCCCCTTCGGTCGGATTGCTTAGCGACCGAGCTCCTTCGAACCCCTTTAGCCAGTCGAACTGCTTATCGACCGAGCTCCTTGGACTCTCAGCGGTCGGGCTTCAGCCGAACTCCTTGGACTTTCAGCGGCCGGGCTTTAGCCGAACTCCTACAGTCGATCGAGCTTCAATCGGACTCCCACAAAAGCCGAACTCTCTCTACGCCCCTCCAGCCAGACGAGAGCCGAGCCCTCTCTGCACTCCTCCAGCCGAACTCCTTTAGGGATCCAAATTTCTTTGGAATGGATACACACCGAAGTCCACCGATCAATGCTCGCTTTCTCAAAGCCACGGCTATCAAATCTGGACGAGCTGTCGCCATCAGTCTGCCACAGGCGACATGATCAAACGACATGGCCACCACTACTGATGACTCTCTCCGTAATCAGTCCCATGCAGCCCACGACCCATCAGCAAGGCCATCACCATCTGCCTGACGATGCCTTCTCCTTCGTACCGAACTCCATGCAGCCCTGAGTGGCCCACCGTCGGACGATATTTCCACCAACATCAATCAAGCTCGGCATATAAAAAGGACCCTCCAGATATGCTAACTCTAATCTCTAATCTCTAAGCTTTAAACTCTAAGCTCCGCGGAACTCATTCCTGAGCACTCCATTCCTATTGGCCAGAGCTGACTTGATCGTCGGAAGATCCTGCCGGAGCCACCCCCTACCGGCTTTGGATGGGACTTTATTTTGCAGATCTCCGACGGCGACCTCGTCCGCCTTCCGCTCCAGCTGATTCTGACGATGACCAAATTCTGCATCAATAGAGAGCAATTAGAATAATTTAGATGATCAATCATACTAGTTGTCTGAATCAGAAAAATTCTGATCCATCGGAAGGTATTTCGATGATGTCGATCATGACATATCTCATTACCATATGGAACTGAACCTAACTGAATCACACAAACAAGGGTTTTGATCTAGATATCATCAATTGGACTAACCTAGTTCAATTGATTTGAATAAGATTCAATTAGGTTCAAGAAAATCGTGCTAGCACATGATTGAGCCTAATGTTCTTCTTTAACATTCATTAAAAAGTTGTCTTGATTAAGCCAAATATGTTTGGGCTCACTCAAAAACCTTTACTTGGTCTGACTGGAGCTTGTCCAGGTCAGAAAAGGGTTATCTTAATTTATGAGATAAATTTGAGACAACACCTGCCATTTTTTGTCACCTGCTAAATCTTATCTTTTGACTTTAATCAAATGTTGACCTTTGACACTTAGACATCTGCCCATGTGTCATGCACCTATAGGAGAGAAGATGGAGCTTTATCCCCTTGCTAAAAAGAGAAAAGGGAGGGGGTGCACATCTAGGGAGGCGTGCACCCAAAGATGATGACACTTGGAGTCCCATACAAATGGGACTCTAGGTTGCTTCATGCATTCTACCTAGGTGGCACCAAAGATTTATCTTTTACCAGTCTTGGCACCACCTAAGGAGGTTCTAGAGAGACTCTAATTTAATTGGATTAGATGATGTCATTCCACCAATCAGATTTAAATCTGATTGCACAAAGAGCCATGATTGATCGGGATGATGTGGCACTGCATGGCGTAGTAGGATTTATATAAACCCTATCTATGCCTAGGATTTAGATCCTTTGCCCTTTGCCCACACCATATATCCCCTCTCCCTCCCTCTCCACACCTACCTTTGATTCTCTCTCTCCTCTCCACGCTCAAAAGATTTTGGGCTTCAGTTTGGTGCGATCCAAGCAAGAGAAAAACGATAAGAAAGGAAGAAGGCAGCACTGCTGCGAGAGACAATATCCGATCTTCAAAAGAAGTTTTGAAGATCTTCAAAATTAGATCCAGATCTGATCTTTGGAGAAATGATAAAGAAGAAAATCTCCAGATCCTATCCAAGTGGATACCGATAGAAGTCAGACACTTGTATGACTAGATCCAAAACCTCAAGTAGACATCATGATCATCACAGGATAATCAGATTATCCGCAACAAGGTAAAATTAAATTAGATTTAGTTTATCCTTTATTTTATTTTATTTTTTTTATTAGATCAATAATATCATATCTGAAAAGTCTCAAATATGTTCTGGATCCAAAAAGAAAAAATTTTGAAATATCTCGCTTGATCCAATTAGATCTGAATGAACCTGATCCGAAAAACTAGATTTTTCCTTCGGTAGAAAGAAGGGAGGGCAAAAGCACAACCAGTTTGTAGAGTAGAGAAGGGAGGGGGTAAGTGTACATCTGCCTCCTTCTTTTGGCGGGAAGAAATCAGGGGGATGGAGGAAGGGAGGGAGAGAATTAGGATATGTGGTAGTTACCTATTAATAAGGGTATAAAAATAATTTTACTTTTATGGGTAGCTACTTTTATATTATGTTTGAGATAGAGAGTTGCTTTTCCGTAGAATTTTTTTTAACTTTAAATTTAAGAAGATATTTCTTACTATATTCCTCTATAAATAATATGAATAAAAAAATAAAAAATTATTATAGTTTTATAAAAATTTAATAAAAGATAATTTTATTGATATAAAAATCCATTCATTCTACCTATCATTTTCTTCATTCTTTCAATTTAGAAGAATATAAATTAATGGATGAAAATAGAGAAATAATTTTTTATCCATCTTTTTTATAATTATTTAAACAAAATAATAAATAAAAAACATCGATCTTTCCAATCTACTATAGTATCAGGTTAAGCAAAGCTTCATCTAGTCCTCTAAGGATGGCAAAATTGATTCGATCTGATGGGTATGCATCCTATCCAAACCCAGTCAAACCCAAAAAATAAGGTTTGATCGGATTTGAGTTCGGATTTGGGTTAACCTGAAAACTGTAATACGGATATGGATAAGATATGGATAATGTTATTTTCTACCCAAATCCGAATCCGACCTCAATCCGAACTTACGGATATAGGTAATATCCGAACCCATACCCATATATACATATATATTCAATTTATAGTTAATACAATAATTATATTAGTTTCATCAATTACTAAATTATATTTGTATATTTTTTTCTTCATTTTCATTATCTTTTAGTATCTCAAGCTTCTTTTTCACTTAATATTTTTTATTATAAAATAAAATAATTAATATTTTTATATCTTAAAAATATTATAATTTTAAATTTTTTATTTTTTTGAATAAATTCTAATAAAGATAGTCTTGTTTTATTAAAAAATAATGTTCTTCCATATTTACTTAAAAATTATTTTAATTATTTATTTTTTTGGATACAAATTTATTATAAATTAACCGTGAGTATCCTCGAATCCATTGGATATAAAAATAAATATTTTTTTCTTATTCAATCAAAAAATTTAAATATTAAATATTAAATTTAAATTTAAAAATAAATAATATATTATCGAATTCAAATTCTATCCGTTGCCGTTCCTACAGGCCTCGCTCGTTGATGAGAACGAGCAAGCGCCAACAGATCCGACAAAATTCACACGCCAAACGCACCCACCCTGCAAAATGTTAAGCCTACTTGAGTGGGTGCTGTCCCGAAGAAACGAAGCGGCGCCCAGGGCAATCAAACTAAATGCGCTGGACCTGGGACCCAACGCTTTCCGGTCGTCGGCCACCAGGAAGCGAAAATCAGCGACACGTCTCGGGTCCCACATTCTTTCCAAAGCCAACACCAGTACTCTCTCTCTCTCTCTCAGTTATACGGACCCGGATCTTCTGACTAGAAACCACTTAATCACGTGAAATCCCGTAGGCTCCACTAGATTTGTGCTACGAAACATGCCAAGTCATGCTCTATGGTGTGAATTATCGTCGCTGTATCCAGATGAGTACCGGTTTTCTCTTGGGGAGCACGTGGCGGGGCCACGTGGGAGGCGCTTTTGTGTGACACATCGCCATCAATCCTCGTGTCTGATCCCTGTCGTGTTCCCCCTCCCCATCCGCTAGGACGACGACAACGTCATCCGTACGGAGTTCGCCGTCGAAAATCTATACGAGCATTCATCTACACCGTCCGATCTCGCCTCGCATGGTGATTTTTAATTTGCCGCATAGAAACATTTACGAGAGTATAGGAAAAACAGCCCTCGGAGACGGTTTTAGATTTTAGGAGATTAGTAGCCGCATGATTGCCGGATTACGGTTGGGAGCGAGGGAGCAGGGCAATCGGGAAATGGAAGCCATCGCATTCCGCCACGATTCCAGCCGAATGCGCACCGCCGTTTTCCGGAAGGAAAGTGGGGACTGGGGAGCGGTGATGGGAGGGGGGCCATCGCGCATCGCCGTCCAAAGTGTGGTCCATTGATGAACCCAAAAATGAGATTGGGCCCATTTTAACTTTGGGATCCCTTCAGGGGTTGGCGATAGCTCAGCCCCGGTGCCATCTACTTTAAGTTGGGTAGAATTATTATGTCCCCACAAAGGCTGGGTGTATGGTTAGAGTCCGGCATGAGGACTTATAAGAGGTTATCAGGTGGTGAACGACCGTTGGTGGGTGACAAATTTTCACACTTGATTTATGGGACAATCCTATCGATCCATTTAAGTGATTAAAAAAATGATTTTAAAAAAAATGATAGAGCATCAATTTATATAGAAAATGATGGTGCTATTGGTGCTCCCTGAGATCCCATTTGGAATTGCTATCGGTAATGAAGTTTTTTTAGCTTTGGAAGTAAAACTTTCAAAAAATTGAGTTATTGAAAATAGAATTTTTACAAAAAAACTTTTTTTTGGGTAAAATTTACAAAAAGCTCCCGATAGCTAGGTAACTATATGTATAAAATGAACTTTAATATATTTTTGATAAATAAAATAAGAAAATATTTTTAGTATGATAACATGGCAATAAAAGATATTATATAATATTATCTAGTAGATAGCAATATAATATAATATTATATTAAAATATTATTATATTATATAATATTATTATCATATAATGTAATGTAATATTATATTATACTATAATATAATATTATTAAATATTATTATATTAGATTGAATTTAATACTATAATAAATTATATTATATATTTATAATACATCATAATATTAATTTATTATTATATTATATTATACTTATACTATAATAATATAATAGATGTGATGTAAGATATAATTATGAAATTTATTGGTGTATATTTAATTTTTTTAAAAAAATATTTAAATCAAAAAAGATTTTCAATGTTAGCAAAAAAATTCTGTTAAGAAGAAACTCTAAAATAAAGTTTTTTTAAATAAATATTTTTAGTTTTTTGATAAAATCAAAATAACTTTCTGATTTTTTATCAAACACTATCGTAACATTTAAAAATATTTTTGGAAGGCTAGAAAATACTTTCAAATCCTCCAAAAGCTTTGCTAAATAGGGCTAAGTAATTATCTTGTCAATGAGTTAGATTTAGGAGGATGTAGATAAAGGTGTGTGAGCTTAGTTAGATTTGCTAAGATTATAGTAATAACTTGATGCTAGTAGAGGTTCATGAATGTATTTGATAAAGGTTCGGATTATATCTTTTGTGTAAAAGAATGATTGATCTTTTTTCATAATGCCAATCATTGGATTATATTTTGCACAATTTTCAAAGTATGACAAACTCCTTCCTTCTATCCATGGTATATATCATAAAAATGATATCAGGCTTTGAAAGTTGTGGAAAACATGATCCAGCGATTGATGTCGCGAAAGAAGATCAAACATTCTTTCACACCAAATATATAACCCAAACCTATTTGACAATATATGATGGTGCTTCTAAACCATTGTTAATTAGTAGTATTATTGATTATCAATCATAGCAATTGCTTATACATCTTGTTCTTGTCAAAGGCCTCCTGGCCTCAAAAATAGGGAAAATATCGTGAGTGAGGATGTTCTTAAGTTGTAGGGTTTGATTATGCAACTTATTAACTTTCTTAAGATTTTAGCATATATATATACACCTAAAAAAGTACTTATTTTCTAATTTATTCCTTTAAGAAAAACATATATAGCATGTACATCCATCCAAATTCTACAACTTATACCTCCGCAGCAAGATTGCAAATGAAAGTGCTCATGAATAGCTTGGTATTAATTTTAGTGAAGCTTAGTTGAGGCATTGATCAATTAGAAAAGATGAATTCGAATAGTTTCAAGAGCTTAGTGGAGAGAAGCTTAAATAGTGGTTGATTACAAAATCAAGGGGAGCTAGGTTTGTTTCATTAAAGCTCAAGTTAGAGTATATATTATTGAAAATTCTCAAAAGATAGGTTTTTATTGATTATAAACTAATTTTTTATTTTAATTTATTACCAAAATATTGGTTATATTGTCTAAATAAATGGTTAAGGAGTCTATGATTACCTGTGATCATATAATTTAGGTACTATTATCTTAGTCATATGATGTAGTAGATATTAGTATAGGCCTGATTCAACTAATTAGCTCTATGATGGATGGATCCATTAGCATTACTAACTGAGTTAGGTCCCCACTCCACTCATATATATATTCATCTACAGAGATATTTAGGATATCAAGATTTCTACGTTCATAAAGTAAAAGTCATCCCATTGAGGAGACGAGCATGAAAAGAAGAAGAAGAGAAAGATCTATCCCATCTTGATTTCTTCTTCTACAGGATATTCTAACAGCAATTATCAATGGCTACTCAAAAATTTAAAGATATGATTGATTGCTTATTATTATTACTAATCTCTAAAAATTTTGTTTTAATTTTTTTTTTTATATTCTAGTCTTCTATATAAAAATTTTCTTTCTTTCTTCACATGTATGCCATGCTTGAACATGATATGCCAAGCTCGGCTGAGTTTGACCAGCTCTCTTTTAAACAAGCTGAATTCAAGTTGATAGCCGAACTCACTTGTTAATTTGCACCACTACCTTTGAAAGATATGGAACTTGTATCCATGTCCCTTCATAATATTAAAAATGCATAGATAGTTTGTGTATCTCATTAGTTTCTAAAACTCGGCTTAAAAAGGAACTAATTAAGCTTGAATAGTGGTAGATTACATAATCAAAGGTGAGCTAGGCTTGGTTTATCCAAAGCTTGATTTAGAGCTTATATGGGCTGGGCTTAAACAAGATGTGTCAAGCTTGGCTCAAGCTCGAGCAGCTTCCTTTCAAATAATCGAGTCCAAGCTCATACTCGAACTCAGCCAAATGTGAAAAAATTTAGGCCACATAGGTTAGTTTTGGAGCCACATGGACATTAATTGGTCCAAAGATGTCTATACAAATGGCTTGCCTGTCCATGCATGGATATGTAGCAAGAGGGTCTACCGACCAGCGACGCTATATTTCAAACATATACATCGAACTCTTTATTCAGGTCTCTATTAGCTTCGCTCCTACACATTTGATCCCACCATTTGTATATGGTGCCACAACTATACGTCATGTCGATTGCCGCATTAAACTTGCGTAGAAATGTCCATGCTCATCTATGAAGATACCACAGTCCCTAATAACGCATCTGAAGCCCCCATTCATTGTGCCACAACCATGCAACATCTTCAGTGCTCCAACCAGTTTCCCGACTTATTGATGGATATTTTGATCAATAAAAAAAATTATTTAAATTAAAATAATTTCAAATTTTAGCTAAAAAATATTTTAAAAAAATAATAAAATAAATTTTTTGTCAAACAAATTTTTTTAAATTTTTAATAAATCTAAAATAATTTTTTAATTTTTAACTAAATACTACTGTACCATCCAAAAGCTTTGCCAAATAGAGTTAAGTAATTATCTTATAAATGAGTTGGATTTAGAAGGATGTAGCTAAAAGTGTGTAAACTAAGTTAGGTTTGCTAAGATTAGAGCAATGGCATGATGCTAGTAGAGTTCATGCATATATTTGACAAGGATTTAAGTTGTATCTTTCGTGCGAAAGAATGATAGTTTTTTTCTCATAATGCCAATCATTAAATTATATTTTGCATAATTTTTAAAGTATAACAAATCTCTTCTGTCCATCTGTAATATTATCATAAAAATGATGCTGGACTTTAAGGCTATGGAAAACGTAATCCAATGGTTGATGTCGTGTAAGAAGATCAAACATTTTTTTACACCAGATATACAATCCAAACCTATTTAACAATATATGGTTGTGCTTCTAAACCATTGTTAATTAGTAGTATTGCCAGTTATCAATCATAGCAGTTGCTTATATATTTGTTGTTGCCAAAGGCCTCCTGGCCTCAAAAATAGGGAAAATACCCTAAGGATGTGCTTTAGTCGCAGGATTTGATCATGCAACTTGTTAGAAGATAGATGACATGTTGAAAGTCATAAGTGATGAAGTTGTTTAATTTTCTTAAGATTTTAGCATATATATACACACCTAAAAAAGTACTTATTTTTTAATTTATTCTTCTAAAAAAAAATAAATAGTAGGTACATCCATCCAAATTCTACAACTTATACCTCTGCGGTAAGATTGCAAATGAAAGTTGCTCATGAATAGCTTGGTATTAATTTTAGTGAAGTTTAGTTGAGGCATTGATCAATTAGAAAT